>CM055747.1:479992-532492 GCA_029465975.1 Dallia pectoralis | reverse complement strand
TTATCTGGGCCAGTCCTCACCTCTTAACTCTTATTATCTGGGCCAGTCCTCACCTAACTCTTATTATCTGGGCCAGTCCTCACCTCTCTTATTATCTGGGCCAGTCCTCACCTAACTCTTATTATCTGGGCCAGTCCTCACCTAACTCTTATTATCTGGGCCAGTCCTCACCTAACTCTTATTATTATCATTATCTGGGCCAGTCCTCACCTAACTCTTATTATCTGGGCCAGTCCTCACCTAACTCTTATTATCTGGGCCAGTCCTCACCTAACTCTTATTATCTGGGCCAGTCCTCACCTAACTCTTATTATCTGGGCCAGTCCTCACCTAACTCTTATTATTATCTCACCTAACTCTTATTATCTGGGCCAGTCCTCACCTAACTCTTATTATCTGGGCCAGTCCTCACATAACTCTTATTATCTGGGCCAGTCCTCACCTAACTCTTATTATCTGGGCCAGTCCTCACCTAACTCTTATTATCTGGGCCAGTCCTCACCTAACTCTTATTATCTGGGCCAGTCCTCACCTAACTCTTATTATCTGGGCCAGTCCTCACCTCACCTAACTCTTATTATCTGGGCCAGTCCTCACATAACTCTTATTATCTGGGCCAGTCCTCACCTAACTCTTATTATCTGGGCCAGTCCTCACCTAACTCTTATTATCTGGGCCAGTCCTCACCTAACTCTTATTATCTGGGCCAGTCCTCACCTAACTCTTATTATCTGGGCCAGTCCTCACATAACTCTTATTATCTGGGCCAGTCCTCACCTAACTCTTATTATCTGGGCCAGTCCTCACCTAACTCTTATTATCTGGGCCAGTCCTCACCTAACTCTTATTATCTGGGCCAGTCCTCACCTAACTCTTATTATCTGGGCCAGTCCTCACCTAACTCTTATTATCTGGGCCAGTCCTCACCTAACTCTTATTATCTGGGCCAGTCCTCACCTCACCTAACTCTTATTATCTGGGCCAGTCCTCACCTAACTCTTATTATCTGGGCCAGTCCTCACATAACTCTTATTATCTGGGCCAGTCCTCACCTAACTCTTATTATCTGGGCCAGTCCTCACCTAACTCTTATTATCTGGGCCAGTCCTCACATAACTCTTATTATCTGGGCCAGTCCTCACCTAACTCTTATTATCTGGGCCAGTCCTCACATAACTCTTATTATCTGGGCCAGTCCTCACCTAACTCTTATTATCTGGGCCAGTCCTCACCTAACTCTTATTATCTGGGCCAGTCCTCCAGTCCTCACCTAACTCTTATTATCTGGGCCAGTCCTCACCTAACTCTTATTATCTGGGCCAGTCCTCACCTAACTCTTATTATCTGGGCCAGTCCTCACATAACTCCTATTATCTGGGCCAGTCCTCACATAACTAATCTGGGCCAGTCCTATTATCTGGGCCAGTCCTCACATAACTCTTATTATCTGGGCCAGTCCTCACATAACTCTTATTATCTGGGCCAGTCCTCACATAACTCTTATTCTCTGGGCCAGTCCTCACCTAACTCACATTATCTGGGCCAGTCCTCACATAACTCTTATTCTCTGGGCCAGTCCTCACCTAACTCACATTATCTGGGCCAGTCCTCACATAACTCTTATTATCTGGGCCAGTCCTCACATAACTCTTATTCTCTGGGCCAGTCCTCACCTAACTCACATTATCTGGGCCAGTCCTCACATAACTCTTATTATCTGGGCCAGTCCTCACATGACTCTTATTATCTGGGCCAGTCCTCACATAACTCTTATTATCTGGGCCAGTCCTCACCTAACTCTTATTATCTGGGCCAGTCCTCACCTAACTCTTATTATCTGGGCCAGTCCTCACCTAACTCTTATTATCTGGGCCAGTCCTCACCTAACTATTATTATCTGGGCCAGTCCTCACATAACTCTTATTATCTGGGCCAGTCCTCACCTAACTCACATTATCTGGGCCAGTCCTCACCTAACTCTCATTATCTGGGCCAGTCCTCACCTAAATCTCATTATCTGGGCCAATCTTCACCTAACTCTCATTATCTGGGCCAGTCCTCACCTAACTCTCATTATCAATGTTTAACCGGCTTAGACCTCAGAGTTCTTACCTCCACGACTGAAGTTTCCCCGGTCCTTGGGTCCTCCCAATCCCCCGTTGGCCGGCAGACTGGTGGAAGGCCAGGAGTCAGCTAACCAAGGGAATCCGGGGTCACCGGCTTTCAAAAGGCCAGGACGACTGTTTTAGAGAGAAAAAAGACGCAGAGAGAATAATATAGATGATAGAGAGGGAAGGAAATAAATGAAAGAGGGGTGTATATTTTAGTTAAATATCTGGTACAATTTGAATCCCTCCGATATATTCACGTTGTTTTACTGACGGCCTCAACAACAACGTGAAACCTCATTCAGCAGGTTCTTTGGGGCAGCGTGGACGTAACAATACCCACCTGACAAATCAATAAATCAGCACCGGGCTTTAGAGCCCATAAGACCCTCTAGAGAAACAGGACTAAACGCACAGACATTAAATCCGTCTCCGAGCTACACTACAGACATTTGCATATTACATTTAGAATCATGGAGGGCTTTCTGGCAGCCCAGGGTGGTTGGATAGGAGCATCTCCATAGCAACGCAGCAGCCACAGTCATAGGCTGGTTTATTGAAACCACCCCTCCCATACTACACAGGAAATTGGCAATTTCACTCTATTGTCTGAAATAAATACAGAGACATTTATTTTGGGTTGTTGTCGGATTTAAATGAACTATTACCTTACTAACTGCTGGTTCAGATATAGACCGTTCACATTTCCCACATGCCTTTGTTAAATAATCATTGAATCTGTTACTATTTAAGCCTAGCTCAACCGCTCAGGGAATTATTCACATCTGTGATTGCTCAAATGTGTTTAAACAATGATGGGAGTCATTTCAATATGAAATCCTGCAGGCATAGTTGTATATATATAGATATAATATATGCTGAAAAATCCAGTACACCCACACCCAACACATGTACACAAAGTCACACGCGTACACACACAAAAACACGTTCAGACACAGAAAACACAACACTGTGTATTTTTTGTGTCATTGGTTTGTTTAAGCTCTGGGCAGGCTCTGTTTGCTCTGGTGACAACAGAGAGAAAGAAGAGAGACAATTAGCATCAGAGTGACACAAATAAAGAGGGAAAAGAATAGCCTGTATCCTTTCTTTAGTTAGTCATGTTGTATTACCTCAGTAGTTATATCAATCCAGTTATATTAACCCAGTTATATTAACCCAGTTATATTAATCCAGCTAAATTAATCCAGCTAAATTAATCCAGTCATATTAATCCTGATATATTAACCCAGTTATATTAATCCAGTTATATTAATCCAGATATATTAACCCAGTTATATTAATCCAGATATATTAACCCAGTTATATTAACCCAGTTATATTAACCCAGTCATATTCATCCAGTTATATTAACCCAGTCATATTCATCCAGTTATATTAACCCAGTTATATTAATCCAGTTATATTAATTATATTAATCCAGTTATATTAATCCAGTTATATTAATCCAGATATATTAATCCAGTTATATTAACCCAGTTATATTAATCCAGATATATTAATCCAGTTATATTAACCCAGTTATATTAATCCAGTTATATTAATCCAGTTATATTAACACAGATATATTAATCCAGTTATATTAATCCAGTTATATTAATCCAGTTATATTAATCCAGTTATATTAACACAGATATATTAATCCAGTTATATTAACACAGATATATTAATCCAGTTATATTAATCCAGTTATATTAATCCAGTTATATTAATCCAGTTATATTAATCCAGTCATATTAACACAGATATATTAATCCAGTTATATTAACCCAGTTATATTAATCCAGTTATATTAACCCAGATATATTAACCCAGTTATATTAACCCAGTTATATTAATCCAGTTATATTAACCCAGTTATATTAATCCAGTCATATTAACCCAGTTATACTTGATCATTTAGAACAGATATGTCTTGTTTTCACGTTATCATCCATATTGTTTCATTACGGATCGATAATCAGTTTTAATGCCTTTGTTTTCTTACTGCCCTCAAAAAACAAACACAATGTAAGTGATTTAATAAGGATTTATTTTTTATTATAAAATTACCTTTACCTTTTTTATTATAAACTTACCTTCCATTTACAATCAGGCCTCTGTCTCGTTGAAATGTCACTGTGGTCCAACGAGAGATATATAGGAAATAATGACAGGAAAGAACTTTAATCAGATGAGTGCTCTGCCAACACTGAATGTGATTCAAGCTGTTTCAATATAACATTTTCTCAAATACAAAATACATTCAATAGCTGCAGTCCAATATCCAAAATAAGGTGTGAAGACAGACAAAAGGGTCAATACCTGCACGAGTAAAGGTGAAGGACTGAACTGCAAAACAAACAGGAGAGGGTGAGTGTTAACAGCCTGCCCACACAGTCCATGCAACCTCCACATAAACAGGACCAGAACGACAGACATGTAAAAGACACAATAATATCACAATAAAGGTGATAAAACGGACGTATGAAGGGTGAGAGGTATTTAGAGAGTGGACAGTGAGAGATACAAAGCACCTACAACAGAGATAGAACATGTACCCACCCATGGTAAAGAGGCAGAGATCTAGAACAATATTGTGATGGGGAGATACAAAAAGTACCTCGATTATGGAAATGGGGAGATACAAAAAGTACCTAGATATTGGAAATGGGGAGATACAAAAAGTACATCGATTATGGAAATGGGGAGAAACCGAAACATTGAACTGGATATTGACGACACATTTGCTGAAGAACCAGAGCAATGCTAGTAAATAAAGTAAATCACTAGTGAATTAGCCAATCAGCATGGGGTCCACCACATCCAGTGGAGCATGGTGCTAGCAATACACATTATAATAAACATGGTCTATAGCTACATGCCAACATCCCTGCTCTGGGGGTTAATCAAGAAGTCCCATACCTCACGCAGAACAAAACATTTACTCCTAGTGTGAAACCAACCTGAGACACCATAATGAAACCTAATGTAGATGACTTAAATCACTGGATTTGAGTGTAACAGTGGCACTTTGATGGGATTGTGTGATTAGAGAATTCACATCAGTGCACAGCAGATGAAAGCACATTGGGATCATTGACTGAACTAAATACCAGAGACTTTGTTCAGCATTAAATTATACATTACACTGTTCTGCACAACACCTCTGTCTCTCACCTCTGGAGACTGAACTTATTCAAAATGCTAGTGGAAATATGGTCCACACCAGAGGTGGCCAAACTCAAGCCCTCAGGCCAAATCCAGCCCTCAAGTTTATTCCATCTGGCCACCGGTGGGTATTATGTTTGATCTGATAAAATTACACACTACAGGTCTATACTTTAACGTTTCAGCACAGTGTCTGATCCATTAGGTCTATAGCTGTGTTAGTCAGGTCTATAGCTGTGTTAGTCAGGTCTATAGCTGTGTTAGTCAGGTCTATAGCTGTGTTAGTCAGGTCTATAGCTGTTAGGTCTATAGCTGTGTTAGTCAGGTCTATAGCTGTGTTAGTCAGGTCTATAGCTGTTAGTTAGGTCTATAGCTGTGTTAGTAAGGTCTGCTGTGTTAGTCAGGTCTATAGCTGTTAGTTAGGTCTATAGCTGTGTTAGTCCGGTCTATAGCTGTTCGTCAGGTCTATAGCTGTTAGTTAGGTCTATAGCCGTGTTAGTCCGGTCTATAGCTGTTAGTCAGGTCTATAGCTGTTAGTCAGGTCTATAGCTGTGTTAGTCAGGTCTATAGCTGTGTTAGTCAGGTCTATAGCTGTGTTAGTCAGGTCTATAGCTGTGTTAGTCAGGTCTATAGCTGTTAGGTCTATAGCTGTGTTAGTCAGGTCTATAGCTGTGTTAGTCAGGTCTATAGCTGTTAGTTAGGTCTATAGCTGTGTTAGTAAGGTCTATAGCTGTGTTAGTCAGGTCTATAGCTGTTAGTTAGGTCTATAGCTGTGTTAGTCCGGTCTATAGCTGTTAGTCAGGTCTATAGCTGTTAGTTAGGTCTATAGCCGTGTTAGTCCGGTCTATAGCTGTTAGTCAGGTCTATAGCTGTTAGTCAGGTCTATAGCTGTGTTAGTTCTAGCTGTTAGTCAGGTCTATAGCTGTGTTAGTCAGGTCTATAGCTGTTAGTCAGGTCTATAGCTGTGTTAGTCAGGTCTATAGCTGTTAGTCAGGTCTATAGCTGTTAGTCAGGTCTATAGCTGTGTTAGTCAGGTCTATAGCTGTTAGTCAGGTCTATAGCTGTGTTAGTCAGGTCTATAGCTGTTAGTCAGGTCTATAGCTGTTAGTCAGGTCTATATTAGTCAGCTAGCTGTTAGTCAGGTCTATAGCTGTGTTAGTCAGGTCTATAGCTGTGTTAGTCAGGTCTATAGCTGTGTTAGTCAGGGCTAAAGCTGTGTTAGTCAGGCCTATAGCTATGTTAGTACCTGCGTAGTTGCTAAGGCCCTTCCTCTTCTTCCTCCTCCAGTAGAGCCAGGCACTGAAGCCCATGAGGACGATCCAGCAGGCTCCTCCTAGCCCAGCGATGAAGGCCGGCTGTTTTACCACATCAGAGATGCTGTTGTTGCCCTCAGCCCCCGTCATCACATCACGCAGCTCCGCACCTGACAGACACAGCAGAGTCAGAGAGGCAGAGAGGCAGAGAAACGAGAGGCAGAGAGGCAGAGGCAGAGAGGCAGAGAGGCAGATAAACGAGAGGCAGAGGCAGAGAGGCAGAGGCAGAGAGGCAGCGAGGCAGAGAAATGAGAGGCAGAGGCAGAGAGGCAGAGGCAGAGAGGCAGAGGCAGAGAGGCAGAGAGGCAGAGAAGCAGAGAGGCAGAGGCAGAGGCAGAAAGGCAGAGAGGCAGAGAAACGAGAGGCAGAGGCAGAGAGGCAGAGGCAGAGAGGCAGCGAGGCAGAGAAACGAGAGGCAGAGGCAGAGAGGCAGAGGCAGAGAGGCAGCGAGGCAGAGAAACGAGAGGCAGAGGCAGAGAGGCAGAGGCAGAGAGGCAGAGAAACGAGAGGCAGAGAAACGAGAGGCACCGATTGGATGTTGTTGTCCAATAGAACTTTACAAATCATCGGCTAAAAAAGTAATTCTGTCAATATTTCATTTCCAATATTTTGCATAGGATTTTCCAAACTTTATAATAAAGAATAGAATATAAGTTATGTTTGTTGTTTGCTAGGATTAAAACCATACAGCATGACGAAGCACTATAGATAAACGATACCAAATAAATCAAAAGCATTAAATAAACGGCAACATGTCAGCAGAGAGTTCATCAATTTCAGCGATTGTGGGATTGACAGAGCAGCACGGATGGAGTTGATTTTCTGCCGCAGCTACTGTGCTGTGAAATTAGATTCACAGTCTTCAGCCAGAGCCCGAGTCCCGTCCCGGTCATTACATCTCAGTCCACAGGCCTCTGTTTGCCTTGCCCTGGCCGTTAAGGATATTTTCTCCACACATCAGTCAAAAGTCACGGATGAAGAGCGTCTGGTGGAACTATTGATTTTAAGCCTATATATACTCTGAGAATCCTTCAGCTGTTTGATAAGATGTGATAGACTGATAATCCCACACGAATAACACTGTTTATTAGCGACTCGTCTGCACAGATATTGAAGAGGATTATGGGTACTTACAACTAGTAACACTGTTACTGGACGCTAAATGAAAAAACATTGATTTCCTGATGAACCGCTATGAATTCAGCTGGTCTTACAGAACTCACTGCAGCTTCTGGAGCACCAATAATGCACCAACCATGATGATTTGATCAGTCCCCTGTCTGTATGTCGGGTCACCATGGTTACCTCAGACCATGAACCTTAGCAGTTTGTGTGTCTCACCTATAGTGATAGGGAACGGTTCACTCTTCACCCCCACCCCGACGCTGGTGCCCGCCGCCACCTCCACCCGATACTGGACCCCAGCCTGCAGACCCCCCACCACCACCGACCGGATCGCCGCGTCCACAGTCTTATTCACATGGTGACGAGTTTCGTTTGCCAGACACCAGATCTAAAAAACAGACACAATGCACACACACACACACACACACACACACACACACACACACACACACACACACACACACACACACACACACACACACACACACACACACAGCTGTGTCTTATGTCTTGTGTTCTAACAGCTGTGTATTTTGTCTTGTGTTCTAACAGCTGTGTATTTTGTCATGTGTTCTAACAGCTGTGTATTTTGTCTTGTGTTCTAACAGCTGTGTATTTTGTCTTGTGTTTAAACAGCTGTGTATTTTGGGTTGTGTTCAAACAGCTGTGTCTTTTGTCTTGTGTTCTAACAGCTGTGTATTTTGTCTTGTGTTCTAACAGCTGTGTATTTTGTCTTGTGTTCTAACAGCTGTGTATTTTGTCTTGTGTTCTAACAGCTGTGTATTTTGTCTTGTGTTCTAACAGCTGTGTATTTTGTCTTGTGTTCTAACAGCTGTGTATTGTGTCGTGTTAAAGCAGCTGTGTATTTTGTCTTGTGTTCAAACAGCTGTGTATTTTGTCTTGTGTTCTAACAGCTGTGTATTTTGCCTTGTGTTCTAACAGCTTTGTATTTTGTCTTGTGTTCAAACAGATGTGTATTTTGTCTTGTGTTCAAACAGATGTGTATTTTGTCTTGTGTTCTAACAGCTGTGTATTTTGTCTTGTGTTCTAACAGCTGTGTATTTTGCCTTGTGTTCTAACAGCTGTGTATTTTGTCTTGTGTTCAAACAGATGTGTATTTTGTCTTGTGTTCTAACAGATGTGTATTTTGTCTTGTGTTCAAACAGATGTGTATTTTGTCTTGTGTTCTAACAGCTGTGTATTTTGTCTTGTGTTCTAACAGCTGTGTATTTTGTCTTGTGTTCTAACAGCTGTGTATTTTGTCTTGTGTTCTAACAGCTGTGTATTTTGTCTTGTGTTCTAACAGCTGTGTATTTTGTCTTGTGTTCTAACAGCTGTGTATTTTGCCTTTACCTTGTACTCCTGGATGATGCCATTCTGGTGATCGATGGGAGGAGGATCCCAGGACACGCTGATAGAGGTGCTGTTATGGTTCCCTGCTGTGAGAACTGTCACCTGCTGAGGGGGGCCGCTGGGCGCTGTGTGAGAAGACACAACAAAACCAAACACATCAACATATTAGCACATATTCTCATTGGTATAGAAACCGGTGGTCCTGCCTGCTGGTTACGGGAGCACAGAGAAGAACATTGATTTATATTTAAACAGTACGTCAATGAGACAACCTTTCTCTGTAATACCAGTTAGAGAAAATGAGCTTGTGAGACCCTTCTTTATGACTGCACTTCACACCGAACACTCTAGACACTCTCATTTCATCTCTCCAACCTCCTTCCCGTGTACTTACGTATTTCTTCATGTCGTTACTCATTACACAGAGCTGTTGTCTCTCTGTTCCTTTGTAGGTTTAAAAAAAACTACCTAAACAAACCCTATTGCAGCTAATAAAACAATCTCCAATGAAAAACAAACTTCCCAGGCCCAATCACTCCTCATTGGCTAACGAACTTCCCAGGCCCAATCACTCCTCATTGGCTAACGAACTTCCCAGGCCCAATCACTCCTCATTGGCTAACGAACTTCCCAGGCCCAATCACTCTTTCCCAGTGCTTTATCAGATCAGAACATAGTGAATCCCAGTCAGAACTCTGCCCGGGTCTCTGATGAAGAGCTTGTCATCTAATAATTGATTAGCACCATCAGTCACACATCTATAAGCCACGTCTATACGCCACATCTATACGCCACGTCTATACGCCACATCTATAAGCCACGTCTATAAGTCACGTCCATATGCCACGTCTATATGCCACGTCTATACGCCACGTCTTTACGCCACGTCTATAAGCCACGTCCATATGCCACGTCTATATGCCACGTATATACGCCACATCTATAAGCCACATCTATATGCCACATCCATATGCCACGTCTATATCTATATGCCACCTCTACAAGCCACGTCTATATGCCACATCTATACGCCACATCTATATGCCACATCTATACTCCACATCTATACGCCACATCTATATGCCACATCTATAAGCCACGTCTATAAGCCACGCCTATAAGCCACGTCTATACGCCACATCTATAAGCCACATCTATAAGCCACGTCTATACGCCACGTCTATCTGCCACGTCTATACGCCACATCTATACGCCACGTCTATATGCCAGGTCTATACGCCACGTCTATACGCCACATCTATAAGCCACATCTATATGCCACATCCATATGCCACATCCATATGCCACGTCTATATGCCACGTCTATACACCACGTCTATAAGCCACGTCTATAAGCCACGTCCATATGCCACGTCTATAAGCCACGTCCATATGCCACGTCTATACGCCACGTCTATAAGCCACGTCTATATGCCACGTCTATAAGCCACGTCCATATGCCAGGTCTATATCTATATGCCACGTATATATCTATATGCCACGTCTATATCTATATGCCACATCTATATCTATATGCCACGTCCATATGCCACGTCTATATCTATATGCCACATCTATATCTATATGCCACGTCTATATGCCACTTCTATATCTATATGCCACGTCTATATCTATATGCCACGTCCATATGCCACGTCTATATCTATATGCCACTTCCATATGCCACATCTATATCTATATGCCACGTCTATATCTATATGCCATGTCCATATGCCACGTCTATATACATATGCCACGTCCATATGCCACGTCTATATCTATATGCCACGTCCATATGCAACGTCTATATCTATATGCCACGTCTATATCTATATGCCACGTCCATATGCCACGTCTATATCTATATGCCACGTCTATATCTATATGCCACCTCTATAAGCCACGTCTATACGCCACGTCTATACGCCACATCTATATGCCACGTCTATATCTATATGCAACGTCTATATCTATATGCCACCTCTATAAGCCACGTCTATACGCCACGTCTATACGCCACATCTATATACATCTATATATATGCCACGTCTATATCTATATGCCACGTCCATATGCCACGTCTATATCTATATGCCACGTCCATATGCCACGTCTATATCTATATGCCACGACAATATGCCACGTATATATCTATATGCCACGTCCATATGCCACGTCTATATATATATGCCACGTCCATATGCCACGTCTATATCTATATGCCACGTCTATATCTATATGCCACATCTATATCTATATGCCACGTCCATATGCCACGTCTATATCTATATGCCACGTCTATATCTATATGCCACGTCTATATCTATAGGCCACGTCCATATGCCACGTCTATATATATATATGCCACGTCTATATCTATATGCCACGTCCATATGCCACGTCTATATCTATATGCCACGTCTATATCTATATGCCACGTCTATATCTATATGCCACGTCTATATCTATATGCCACGTCCATATGCCACGTCTATATCTATATGCCACGTCCATATGCTACATCTATATCTATATGCCACGTCTATATCTATATGCCACGTATATATCTATATGCTACGTCTATATCTATATGCCACGTCCATATGCCACGTCTATATATATATGCTACGTCTATATCTATATGCCACGTCCATATGCCACGTCTATATCTATATGCCACATCTATATCTATATGCCACGTCTATATCTATATGCCACGTCCATATGCCACGTCTATATATATATGCCACGTCTATATCTATATGCCACGTCCATATGCCACGTCTATATCTATATGCCACGTCTATATCTATATTCCACGTCTATATCTATATGCCACGTCCATATGCCACGTCTATATCTATATGCCACGTCTATATCTATATGCCATGTCCATATGCCACGTCTATATCCATATGCCACGTCCATATGCCACGTCTATATCTATATGCCACGTCTATATCTATATGCCACGTCCATATGCAACGTCTATATCTATATGCCACGTCCATATGCCACGTCTATATCTATATGCCATGTCTATATCTATATGCCACCTCTATAAGCCACGTCTATACGCCACGTCTATACGCCACATCTATATGCCACGTCTATATCTATATGCCACGTCTATATCTATATGCCACCTCTATAAGCCACGTCTATACGCCACGTCTATACACCACATCTATATACATCTATATATTTGCCACGTCTATATCTATATGCCACGTCCATATGCCACGTCTATATCTATATGCCACGTCCATATGCCACGTCTATATCTATATGCCACGTCTATATCTATAGGCCACGTCCATATGCCACGTCTATATATATATGCCACGTCTATATCTATATGCCACGTCCATATGCCAGGTCTATATCTATATGCCACGTCTATATCTATATGCCACGTCTATATCTATATGCCACGTCTATATCTATATGCCACGTCCATATGCCACGTCTATATCTATATGCCACGTCCATATGCCACGTCTATATCTATATGCCACGTCCATATGCCACGTCTATATCTATATGCCACGTCCATATGCCACGTCTATATCTATATGCCACGTCTATATCTATATGCCACGTCTATATCTATATGCCACGTCTATATCTATATTCCACGTCCATATGCCACGTCTATATCTATATTCCACGTCCATATGCCACGTCTATATCTATATGCCACGTCCATATGCTACGTCTATATCTATATGCCACGTCTATAGTATCACCTTGGAAAACACACACTGGTGATGAAATCTCCACAACACCGGTAGGAAACAGCACATTGAAATGACAATATTTCTATTTATTGTATATTCCAAAACTAATTTCAGAAAGGACATTTCTAAGTGCCAAACTTTTAATATGTAGTGAATAAATCACCCAAACAGGGCCACATCTAAAACAGAACTTTGCATATTATTTTTTTCACTGGTAAACATTTTTGAATCTTGCCATCTGTCCTGTCTGTCTTCAACCACATTCGGTTCAGTTAGTGAGTCTGATTTGTACACGAGAGGATCTTGCTTGCCTCAGCACTGGCGGTCATGGTTGAGGAAGACACAACCATAAACCATGAACACACTGTGAATCTAATACTAAAAATACATCTCTACAACTACACATGAGAAATGATGCATTGGCTTCAAGGACAGCAAAATACATAGTTTGACTGTTTTATAGTGTTGAGGAAAACAATAAAGAACCCAAAAAAGACTCATCATGAAAGTATTCAGAACCTCACAGCTCTTTCTGACTGATAACTTGTATGTGTTCCTATGGTACAACTCAGTCCAATCACAAGGATAGCTTGGGATAACACAGGAATTACCTCAGTTTACAAGCTTTACATTGTGTAAAAGCATTATACAATCAATGACAAATCAATTGGAATTAGCTTCTGAATTGTATATCAGTGAAATGTAGCTAGCCAGGTGGGACATTGAACAAGAACATGATTAAGCAGCTGGCCTCAGACCTGCCTGGATAGCATGGCTACAGTTGGATGCTCCAGATGGGCCTCTGCTCTGTGGAGAACCGGTTACACAGGGAAGGAATTACCCAGAACAATTGGATAACCGCTACTGTGTAGCCTAATTGTTTTAGAGAATACTAATCTGAATTTGAGACAAACATAATTGTCTCTCTTGAGCTTCGGTACAAATCTCCGACATTTATGTTTTATTTACCACAAGGGAATGTGTTATTTAGGATTTTCTATAGAGAGAGAGAATAAAAGAGAGTAAGAAGAAATAAGTAAATAATATGAGGTAGATGAAAGGACAGGTAACATGGGGGCATGGCTAGTGTGGAGACAGGAGGGGTCCAGAAATATCATGGAGAGAAAACCAAATGGGGTGGAGCTGGCGTCACAAGAGACACACACACACACACACACACACACACACACACACACACACACACACACACACACACACACACACACACACACACACACACACACACACACACACACACACACACAACACACACACACACACACTAACAGAAAGATGCTCAGGAGAAGACACACTAAGTTAGAGTAATGCAGTGACAGATCTCCCAGACATCTCTGCTCTGTAGGGGGTTATGATGTGTGTGTGTGTGTGTGTGTGCATGTGTCTTGTTACACCGGCTCAACGTGTGTGTGTGTGTGTGTGTGTGTGTGTGTGTGTGTGTGTGTGTTTTGCATGTGTCTTGCTACACCAGCTCAACGTGTGTGTGTGTGTATGTGTGTGTGTGTGTGTGTGTGCATGTGTCTTGCTACACCAGCTCAACTTGTGTGTGTGTGTGTGTGTGTGTGGTGGGGGGTATTGATGGATAGTGGGTTTACTAACATTGGGGTTTAATGGATGTGGCCATTACCAGAGGTAGAAATACACAATTCTGTCAAGAGTCTCTGACAAATGAAGGATAATAAATCTGTCAGAATTGCAATTGTCTGTATGTGGTGTCGCTAGACAGTTGTCTTCTTACCTTCTTCTAAAGTGCGTGCTGTCATTGATTCACTGTCCGCTCCCTGGAACTCGTTGAAGTACGGGCGGACCTTTATCTCGTAGACGACACCTTTCTTCAACCCAGACAAAGCTACGTCTCTCTCAGAGGGGACCTTGAGGTCCTGCACCTGCCAGGCCCCAGGAGAAGGCAGTCCAGACGTTTGCCTGTACAGAACACGATATCCCTGGATAAACTGTGAAGGGTTCTCCACCTACACAAGGGGAATAAAGAGAATATTATTTCATCAAAAAATAATTGACGATTTATTGTCTGTGGTGAAAGACACTTGACACTTGTACTGTCAGGGGAAGTAGGTAGGAATGGTACTATGATGGGGGTACTGTCAGGGGGAGTAGGTAGGAGCGGTACTATAATGGGGGTACTGTCAGGGGGAGTAGGAAGGAGCAGTACTATGATGGGGGTACTGTCAGGGGGAGTAGGAAGGAGCGGTACTATGATGGGGTACTGTCAGGGGGAGTAGGTAGGAGCGGTACTATGATGGGGGTACTGTCAGGAGGAGTAGGTAGGAGCGGTACTATGATGGGGTACTGTCAGGGGGAGTAGGTAGGAGCGGTACTATGATGGGGGTACTGTCAGGGGGAGTAGGTAGGAGCGGTACTATGATGGGGGTACTGTCAGGGGGAGTAGGTAGGAGCGGTACTATGATGGGGGTACTGTCAGGGGGAGTAGGAAGGAGCGGTACTATGATGGGGGTACTGTCAGGGGGAGTAGGGAAGAGGTCTGTTGGAGCTGGGCAACACAATTCACAGTAATGGCTTGTTAACAGGGGTAGAAGCAAGCGAAAGCTTTTACAGGCCAAATAAAGCATCTGTTTACCGTCAGTCCAGTCCAAATAAATCACACAGACGCTCCGTCTCTACATGACTGCCTGTTAGAATTCCATTAACAAAATGAATCCCGAATCTAGAAGCTTTATGAACCCACACCCCGCCAACTCACTCCCCGCACATCCTACCTCACCTCTATAAGCTTTATTAACCCAGGTTGTGTGTAGGGTTGTACTAGTGCATACAGGTATGTTGGGTTGTACTAGTGCATACAGGTATGTAGGGTTGTACTAGTGCATACATGTATGTAGGGTTGTACTAGTGCATACAGGTATGTAGGGTTGTACTAGTGCATACAGGTATGTAGGGTTGTACTAGTGCATACAGGTATGTAGGGTTGTACTAGTGCATACATGTATGTAGGGTTGTACTAGTGCATACATGTATGCAGGGTTGTACTAGTGCATACAGGTATGTAGGGTTGTACTAGTGCATACAGGTATGTAGGGTTGTACTAGTGCATACATGTATGTAGGGTTGTACTAGTGCATACAGGTATGTAGGGTTGTACTAGTGCATACAGGTATGTAGGGTTGTACTAGTGCATACAGGTATGTAGGGTTGTACTAGTGCATACAGGTATGTAGGGTTGTACTAGTGCATACAGGTATGTAGGGTTGTACTAGTGCATACAGGTATGTAGGGTTGTACTAGTGCATACAGGTATGTAGGGTTGTACTAGTGCATACAGGTAGGTAGGGTTGTACTAGTGCATACAGGTATGTAGGGTTGTACTAGTGCATACAGGTATGTAGGGTTGTACTAGTGCATACATGTATGTAGGGTTGTACTAGTGCATACAGGTATGTAGGGTATGTCTGGGTTGTACTAGTGCATACAGGTATGCCGGGTTGTACTAGTTCATTTGAAGAAAAAAACGAAGCGCTGAGTCTGGAATTAATCCTAATTTGTTGATAATGTTAATAAGTAATAAAATTTGTGTAATTATATCAATGAGCTTATGGAAGACTGTAGATAGTATCTCAAAAATGTAATTTCACAGGAGTTTTTTTTTTTTTTTTAATTGTCATGTTGTGAACTTAACTAGCATCTGATAACATGCACACTGAATATAGCTATGTGGAAATATCACTGCGATGTATTGTGATGAAGTTTATAGACTCTGTAATGTCATGGACGACCCTCTGTCCCCACGCAGAGATTTCCACAAGGCAGCTGGGACAACTTGGCCAAAAGAAAAGGGTAAAACCGTGAAGGTAAGAATCTGACTGCAAACAGCTCCCAAAAGAGAAAACACAACCTGCTGTCGCTAATGGTGATATATGTGTCCCACAGAAAAACATTTGTCTTAATTCCTGCGTCACTCCGAACGATCGCAGATTCATGAAACACCAGCTGTCTCTGGAATCTACATCCACCTAACTCACACGCTTTCAGTGTTAATGTGTGTTGTGTGTGTGTGTGTGTGTGTGTGTGTGTGTGTGTGTGTGTGTGTGTGTGTGTGTGTGTGTGTGTGTGTGTGTGTGTGTGTGTGTGTGTGTGTGTGTGTGTGTGTGTGAGCGTATTCACATGTGAGTGCTAAATCTATAAATCATATGTCTCTGCAAGTCAAAAAGATAAGTTAGACATATTATAAATCAAAGTGTTTTAACTCACGGTCCATGTGACCTGAACAGAGGTGGAGCTGACAACCACAGGGTTGTGCATACTGACCACCACGTCACCCAACTCCTTCTGGACACGCCGATGGTCAACCCCCTGTACTGGAGGACTTATGTCTGGACGGAGAGAGAGAGAGGAGAGAGGAGAGGAGAGAGAGGTGGAGGAGAGAGGATATGAGAGATTAGAGAGAGGAGAGAGAGAGGAGAGAGAGAGAGAGGAGAGAGAGAGCGAGAGAGAGAGAGGGGAGATAGAGAGAGGGAGGGAGGATAGAGAGAGAGAGAGAGGGAGGGGAGAAAGAGAGGGAGGGAGGGAGGGAGAGGGAGAGGGAGGGGGATAGAGATAGAAAGAGAGAGAGAGAGAGAGAGAGAGAGAGGGAGGGAGGGAGGGAATTACAGAGAGAAAACATTAAAACCTCCTTAGGATACGTGATACTGGAATAGAGACCAGGTATTGTGGATACCTTGGGTACGAACAGGCTCAGACATGGGGCTTGGGTCTCCGATTCCCTGGGCGTTCACTGCTCTGATGATGAACAGGTAGACCGTGTTGGGTCGGAGGTCTTTCACCGTGAACTGTGTGGTCTTCACGTGGTCGGCCACCGTCTGCCAGCTGTTGCTGACCAGCTGACTGCTCAGGGATTAGAGAATAGTTAGGGAGGAGAACCAGGATGTTTACTGTCTCCATAGTGATTAGAGAATAGTTAGGGAGGAGAACCAGGATGTTTACTGTCTCCATAGTGATTAGAGAATAGTTAGGGAGGAGAACCAGGATGTTTACTGTCTCCATAGTGATTAGAGAATAGTTAGGGAGGAGAACCAGGATGTTTACTGTCTCCATAGTGATTAGAGAATAGTTAGGGAGGAGAACCAGGATGTTTACTGTCTCCATAGTGATTAGAGAATAGTTAGGGAGGAAGTGCCCCTATTGGCCACATAAATGCCTACATCTTTCATTCATAAGAAGCAACGCTAGGGGCAGATGTTCCCAGACGTACCCAAATGCCTCGATTACGTAGGAGGTCAGAGAGCCCTCCTCAGGCCCAGGTTCCCATGACAATGAAACACTGCTTTTGGTGACATCAGTGACCTCAGGCTTGGAGGGAGGCCCGGGGAGGACAGTGGCATTGTGGGAAATAGAGTCTGTGAGGTCACTGGACTCTGGGAGGGAAGACAAGAGAAAAGGCAAAATAGACTTGTCAGATTGAAGAACTAAGGTTTTATTCTGATAGTCAATCTGTAGAAGTCAAGCATATCAACGACATTTATATTAACCATCTCCGAACAAAAACCTTAACAATGTAACAGCTAACAATCCCAGACCTAAATATGAATATAGGAGGAAGACTATCCAAATAAAGTGTAACCAGAAGGTGTGTGTGGTGAGTTGAAGGCACCAGACCAAATACATTGTTACCATAGCTACCTCTGACATCCAGAAAAGCACTCCATGAGGTCTCTCCAGTAGAGCTGGTGGCCACACAGGTGTAAAGCCCAGAGTCGGACAGCTGAGGACCACAAAAACATCTAATGACAAACATCTAATGACAAACATCTAATGACAAACATCTAATGACAAACATCTAATGACAAACATCTAATGACAAACCAATGACAGCCAGACAACAAGAAGAGTAAAAGACCCAAATATCCCTCCCTAGAAATCTTCAACACCTCACCAGTGTGCTTTTTTAATAACAGCAGTATATTTTGGTAGTGATGTCTGGTTCCATTGGTCTTTCTAGTCCAACCTTGATCCCATTTGGCTTTCCCAAACCTTTTGTCAACCCTTTTGCTATTGAAAGAACTCCCCCAGTGGTCAGTACACAGCTAATGCATTAACCTCCGTCTGGCCTATCTCACTCCACGGAGAGAGAGAGTAGGTGAGAACAGGAACACAGAGTGGGGAATGAAAAAAGAGCCTTTAAAGTGCTGATGGTAATTTGTGTAATACATTTTGTTTAGTGCTAGTCAAGCCCTTCACTTCCTCATCATCAATACAGACGCAGCCAAAACAGGACATACTAATCTATTTAACGCTGCTTTGACACTAGTGACAGCCTCAGCCTCACTCTTCTTTCTCTCACTCCTGTCCTCTCTTTTTATTTTCTCCATTCACTCCTGTTCTCTCCTTTCTTCCTCTCCACTTTCACGACCTCGGTTTTTATAGCCAAGTTTTATTCATTCAACTGGAAGCGTTGGTCAGTCCAAAGGATATTACGATGAGACGTGAGGGATTAAAGCTTGGTGTGTCAAGATAGCATGCAAGAGTGTGTGTGTGTGTACATGTGAACAGGTGTGTGTGTGTGTGTACATGTGAACAGGTGTGTGTGTGTGTGTACATGTGAACAGGTGTGTGTGTGTGTGTGTCTGTACATCTGAACAGGTGTGTGTGTGTGTGTGTGTCAGTACATCTGAACAAGTGTGTGTGTGTGTGTGTCAGTACATCTGAACAGGTGTGTGTGTGTGTGTGTGTGTGTGTGTGTGTGTGTGTGTGTGTCAGTACATCTGAACAGGTGTGTCTGTGTGTGTGGACAGCTTATACACGTTTTGATGGTGTCTGCTGTACATGGTTACAGTCGTCCTTCCTCGTCACTGACCTTGAGTTAAAGCATCTTGAAGCACTTCCCAGGAGACTAGCTCGAAATGACAGCTTTACATGACGTACAAATCAATAGCCACTCTTCATCTTTAAAAGTAACCTGGCTGCAATTGTCCATTTGAAGAACTTCCAACTGATTGGAAATATTCTTTCCTCTCTGTTCAAAAAACTGCTCACAAACACTCAAATCATAACCGCCTGCCTTTGAGAGCAGAAAGTGTGGGAATAGAGATCCATGGTTCTATGTTCTGATATGTAAAGTGTGGAAACATAACCATTTATTGTCATCCCAGCACTTTCTTAGACAAGTGGCAAATCATCTGTAAAAATAGAGAAGTGCAGTGGTTCGTGACAGTTGCCCTGAGGGATACCATACTGTGCATTTGAGTCAGTAGTTGGTTCTTAGAAAAACAGCCACCCGTTTATCAGAAATAGAGTTCTTGGTAATGCCAGCTGAGGGAGTTGAACAGTTTTTGGGTTGGGCTTTACATGTCTGTTCACTTTCCCTTTATCTTTCTAACACTTATAAAGTATATATCTATATCAACAATTCAATGAAGACTTCCATTCTGTCATTTTTCCTATCAAAGGAACAATCAACACACCTGATAAGTACAGGTATTAATCAGCAGTTATTGTGTATAAGATAACGATTTGATGTGTGTGTATTTGTGGGGTCAGGTTCCAAGGAATAGTGACTCTAAAGTTAAGCCTCAAGGTTAGTCCTCTACACTTACCCCGGTGCTCTAATCTACAGGTTAGTTGTCTACACTCACCCTGGTGCTCTAATCTACAGGTTAGTCCTTTACACTCACCCTGGTGCTCTAATCTACAGGTTAGTCCTCTACACTCACCCTGGTGCTCTAATCTACAGGTTAGTCCTCTACACTCACCCTGGTGCTCTAATCTACAGGTTAGTCCTCTCACTCACCCTGGTGCTCTAATCTACAGGTTAGTCCTCACTCACCCTGGTGCTCTAATCTACAGGTTAGTCCTCTACACTCACCCTGGTGCTCTAATCTACACTCACCCTGGTGCTCTAATCTACAGGTTAGTCCTCTACACTCACCCTGGTGCTCTAATCTACAGGTTAGTCCTCTACACTCACCCTGGTGCTCTAATCTACAGGTTAGTCCTCTACACTCACCCTGGTGCTCTAATCTACAGGTTAGTCCTCTACACTCACCCTGGTGCTCTAATCTACAGGTTAGTCCTCTACACTCACCCTGGTGCTCTAATCTGCAGGTTAGTCCTCTACACTCACCCTGGTGCTCTAATCTACAGGTTAGTCCTCTACACTCACCCTGGTGCTCTAATCTGCAGGTTAGTCCTCTACACTCACCCTGGTGCTCTAATCTGCAGGTTAGTCCTCTACACTCACCCTGGTGCTCTAATCTGCAGGTTAGTCCTCTACACTCACCCTGGTGCTCTAATCTGCAGGTTAGTCCTCTACACTCACCCTCTAATCTGCAGGTTAGTCTCTAATCTGCAGGTTAGTCCTCTACACTCACCCTGGTGCTCTAATCTACAGGTTAGTCCTCTACACTCACCCTGGTGCTCTAATCTACAGGTTAGTCCTCTACACTCACCCTGGTGCTCTAATCTACAGGTTAGTCCTCTACACTCACCCTGGTGCTCTAATCTACAGGTTAGTCCTCTACACTCACCCTGGTGCTCTAATCTACAGGTTAGTCCTCTACACTCACCCTGGTGCTCTAATCTACAGGTTAGTCCTCTACACTCACCCTGGTGCTCTAATCTACAGGTTAGTCCTCTACACTCACCCTGGTGCTCTAATCTACAGGTTAGTCCTCTACACTCACCCTGGTGCTCTAATCTACAGGTTAGTCCTCTACACTCACCCTGGTGCTCTAATCTGCAGGTTAGTCCTCTACACTCACCCTGGTGCTCTAATCTACAGGTTAGTCCTCTACACTCACCCTGGTGCTCTAATCTACAGGTTAGTCCTCTACACTCACCCTGGTGCTCTAATCTACAGGTTAGTCCTCTACACTCACCCTGGTGCTCTAATCTGCAGGTTAGTCCTCTACACTTACCCTGGTGCTCTAATCTACAGGTTAGTCCTCTACACTCACCCTGGTGCTCTAATCTGCAGGTTAGTCCTCTACACTCACCCTGGTGCTCTAATCTGCAGGTTAGTCCTCTACACTCACCCTGGTGCTCTAATCTACAGGTTAGTCCTCTACACTCACCCTGGTGCTCTAATCTGCAGGTTAGTCCTCTACACTCACCCTGGTGCTCTAATCTACAGGTTAGTCCTCTACACTCACCCTGGTGCTCTAATCTACAGGTTAGTCCTCTACACTCACCCTGGTGCTCTAATCTACAGGTTAGTCCTCTACACTCACCCTGGTGCTCTAATCTACAGGTTAGTCCTCTACACTCACCCTGGTGCTCTAATCTACAGGTTAGTCCTCTACTCTTACCCTGGTGCTCTAATCTACAGGTTAGTCCTCTACACTCACCCGGTGCTCTAATCTACAGGTTAGTCCTCTACACTTACCCTGGTGCTCTAATCTGCAGGTTAGTCCTCTACACTTACCCTGGTGCTCTAATATACAGGTTAGTCCTCTACACTCACCCTGGTGCTCTAATCTACAGGTTAGTCCTCTACACTCACCCTGGTGCTCTAATCTGCAGGTTAGTCCTCTACACTCACCCGGTGCTCTAATCTGCAGGTTAGTCCTCTACACTCACCCTGGTGCTCTAATCTACAGGTTAGTCCTCTACACTCACCCTGGTGCTCTAATCTGCAGGTTAGTCCTCTACACTCACCCTGGTGCTCTAATCTGCAGGTTAGTCCTCTACACTCACCCTGGTGCTCTAATCTACAGGTTAGTCCTCTACACTCACCCTGGTGCTCTAATCTACAGGTTAGTCCTCTACACTTACCCTGGTGCTCTAATCTACAGGTTAGTCCTCTACACTCACCCGGTGCTCTAATCTACAGGTTAGTCCTCTACACTTACCCTGGTGCTCTAATCTGCAGGTTAGTCCTCTACACTTACCCTGGTGCTCTAATCTACAGGTTAGTCCTCTACACTCACCCTGGTGCTCTAATCTACAGGTTAGTCCTCTACACTCACCCTGGTGCTCTAATCTGCAGGTTAGTCCTCTACACTTACCCTGGTGCTCTAATCTACAGGTTAGTCCTCTACACTCACCCTGGTGCTCTAATCTACAGGTTAGTCCTCTACACTCACCCGGTGCTCTAATCTGCAGGTTAGTCCTCTACACTCACCCTGGTGCTCTAATCTACAGGTTAGTCCTCTACACTCACCCTGGTGCTCTAATCTACAGGTTAGTCCTCTACACTCACCCGGTGCTCTAATCTACAGGTTAGTCCTCTACACTCACCCTGGTGCTCTAATCTGCAGGTTAGTCCTCTACACTCACCCTGGTGCTCTAATCTGCAGGTTAGTCCTCTACACTCACCCGGTGCTCTAATCTACAGGTTAGTCCTCTACACTCACCCGGTGCTCTAATCTACAGGTTAGTCCTCTACACTCACCCTGGTGCTCTAATCTACAGGTTAGTCCTCTACACTCACCCTGGTGCTCTAATCTGCAGGTTAGTCCTCTACACTCACCCTGGTGCTCTAATCTACAGGTTAGTCCTCTACACTTACCCTGGTGCTCTAATCTACAGGTTAGTCCTCTACACTCACCCTGGTGCTCTAATCTACAGGTTAGTCCTCTACACTCACCCTGGTGCTCTAATCTGCAGGTTAGTCCTCTACACTTACCCTGGTGTTCATTAGCTGCAGGCTTCCAGGCTCCAGCAGGGTCATACGAGAGTCCTTCCCCAGCAGACTGATGCCGTCCTTCTGCCAGGTAACAGTGGGCTCAGGGTCCCCGGACGCCTGGCACCGCAGCAGAGCTACCGCTCCAACTGCCTGCGTCTGATTGGACGGGCCCTGGCGGATGATGGGTGGGGGGCGGTCCTTCAAGGCTGGGGGATGAATCAGAATGCAGGAACCCCAATCAAGAATTTAAAGTGAAACAGGGAATGATATCTGGCTGCTATATGTAATTAATACCCGAAAACCATAAGCCAAGGTGTTTGTGATCTGTTGTGATAGAGGGCATCAGTTTGGCAGGTTTCTGACGGTGCTCATGACACCACACTGTAGCACTTTAATTACTAGGTGTGGATTAACGACCGCTTGCCTACGGGGCTAATTACACAGTCTTCTTCACAACACCTTTCAACATGTTCACGCCAAACCTTCCCTCTCCCCATATCTTCCTCCTCTCCCTCTTCTTCTTCACAGACTCAGCTGCTTACATCCCAGCTCACATTCAGACACTACATTCTGTAATGCTCTTAAATGCTTGTTATGTTATCCTTCAGATGGCTTTCTAATGTCTGGGGTGTTACATCTTTTCATTTTTATATATCCTCTACTTCGTGTACAGAACATATCTGTACAGGTTCTAGCACTCATGGATCCTCCTAAAACAGTTCCTGAATACATCTACTAGAAAGGAGACTCGAAACGTCACTAGGGAGGTGATTTGATATCGGTCAGCTTCACTTTTAACACCAGATGGTAACCTAAAAAACAGAGAAATCATTTCACTGTGATCAGATAGGATATTAGACAGATCCTTTCTCAAAAGTGCAATGGTTTAATTCCTCACTGGCTGGGTTAGGGTTAGGGTAGTGACCAGTACACAGCAACTCCACTTACTGATCCGTCCTTTCCAATTTACACAGTAAGGCTAGTTTTTTTTCAAACTAATTTGTGAGCAGATGTAAATTTAATAACGTGTGTCAGAGCCAAGAAATAAATGGGGAGAGAGAGAGAAAGAGAGAGAAAGAGAGAGAAAGAGAGAGATAGAGAGAGACGCATAAACAGCTCCCAACTGGCACCAGCTCAGCACTTAAGATAATGATGCTTTTGGAGAGACGAGAGGTGTAAATGTGTCTCTCCATCAGGGAGAGAGTTTTCATTGAACACTTTCACTCTTCCCAGGCCTTATGGCCTCTCTGGTGCAACTTCCCACAGTGAGAAGCTAATGAAACAGATGAAGGCATTTGACCGATTAGCTCTTACAGCGTTCAGCACATCTGAGGCAAGATAAGTGCCAGGCATTAAACAGACAGCCTCTGATGCATTTCAACACAAGTCATCCAGTGCACATGGTCAGTATGTGTACGTGCACGCCAATTTAGTTGGGCTCTGTTCTAAGCAGGACGGGCCCAGGTCAAGGACAAGCAGGACGGGCCAGGACCACATCTACATCTACAGGACCACATCTACAGGACCACATCTACATCTACAGGACCACATCTACAGGACTACATCTACAGGACTACATCTACATCTACAGGACCACATCTACAGGACCACACCTACAGGACCACATCTACAGGACCACATCTACAGGACCATATCTACAGGACCACACCTACATCTACAGGACCACATCTACATCTACAGGACCACATCTACATCCACAGGACCACATCTACATCTACAGGACCACATCTACAGGACCACATCTACATCTACAGGACCACATCTACATCTACAGGACCACATCTACAGGACCACACCTACAGGACCACATCTACAGGACCACATCTACATCTACAGGACTACATCTACAGGACTACTTCTACAGGACCACATCTACATATACAGGACCACATCTACAGGACCACATCTACATCTACAGGACCACATCTACAGGACTACATCTACAGGACTGCATCTACATCTACAGGACCACATCTACAGGACCACATCTACAGGACCACACCTACAGGACCACATCTACAGGACCACATCTACAGGACCATATCTACAGGACCACACCTACATCTACAGGACCACATCTACATCTACAGGACCACATCTACAGGACCACATCTACATCTACAGGGCCACATCTACATCTACAGGACCACATCTACATCTACAGGACCACATCTACAGGACCACACCTACAAGACCACATCTACAGGACCACATCTACAGGACCACATCTAAATCTACAGGACCACATCTACATCTACAGGACTACATCTACAGGACTACTTCTACAGGACCACATCTACAGGACCACATCTACATCTGCAGGACCACATCTACATCTACAGGGCCACATCTACATCTACAGGACCACATCAACAGGACCACATCTACAGGACCACATCTACAGGACCACATCTACATCTACAGGACCACATCTACATCTACTGGACCACATCTACATCTACAGGACCACATCTACAGGACCGCATCTACAGGACCACATCTACAGGACCACATTTACAGGACTACATCTACAGGACCACATCTACAGGACCACATCTACAGGTGTGTGTGTGCCACTCTCTGCTCTCACCGTCTGCCACCTCCAGCTGGGCCTTGGCTAGGATGCTGCCAGCCACAGTGAGAGCCTGGCAGGTGTAGTAACCGGAGTCAGATCGCTGTACGGATGAGATGGTGAGCTCTCCACTCACTGACACAGACACACGGCTGTCTCCCTGGGCCGGCTGGCTCGGGAACAGAAGATCCTGGAGAGGTGACAGGGTAACGTTCATTATGAAAAACAGAGGAAGTGTTGCAAATAACAGAGTGTGTGTGAATACTGAATCAAATGAATCGTGTGAATAGTGAATCAAATGAACCGTGTGAATAGTGAATCAAATGGAACGTGCCAAATGACTTATATATTCAGTTGGTTACATAAGAAGTGAAATGAGGATTGACAGATATTAGAGAGAGGGATTTTTAATTGCTGTGTATTACGTTCACGTGTGGTGAGGGTGTGTGGTGAGAGTGTGTGGTGAGGGTGTGTGGTGAGGGTGTGTGGTGAGGGTGTGTGGTGAGGGTGTGTGGTGAGAGTGTGTGGTGAGAGTGTGTGGTGAGAGTGTGTGGTGAGGGTGTGTGGTGAGGGTGTGTGGTGAAGTTGTGTGGTGAGGGTGTGTGGTGAAGTTGTGTGGTGAGGGTGTGTGGTGAAGGTGTGTGGTGAGGGTGTGTGGTGAGGGTGTGTGGTGAGGGTGTGTGGTGAGAGTGTGTGGTGAGGGTGTGTGGTGAAAGTGTGTTGTGAGGGTGTGTGGTGAGGGTGTGTGGTGAGGGTGTGTGGTGAGGGTGTGTGGTGAAGTTGTGTGGTGAGGGTGTGTGGTGAAGGTGTGTGGTGAGGGTGTGTGGTTAGGGTGTGTGGTGAGGGTGTGTGGTGAGGGTGTGTGGTGAGGGTGTGTGGTGAAGGTGTGTGGTGAGGGTGTGTGGTGAGGGTGTGTGGTGAAGGTGTGTGGTGAAGGTGTGTGGTGAGGGTGTGTGGTGAAGGTGTGTGGTGAGGGTGTGTGGTGAGGGTGTGTGGTGAGGGTGTGTGGTGAAGTTGTGTGGTGAGGGTGTGTGGTGAAGGTGTGTGGTGAGGGTGTGTGGTGAAGGTGTGTGGTGAGGGTGTGTGGTGAGGGTGTGTGGTGAGGGTGTGTGGTGAGGGTGTGTGGTGAGAGTGTGTGGTGAGGGTGTGTGGTGAGGGTGTGTGGTGAAGGTGTGTGGTGAAGGTGTGTGGTGAGGGTGTGTGGTGAGAGTGTGTGGTGAGTGTGTGTGGTGAAGGTGTGTGGTGAGGGTGTGTGGTGAAGGTGTGTGGTGAGGGTGTGTGGTGAAGGTGTGTGGTGAGGGTGTGTGGTGAAGGTGTGTGGTGAGGGTGTGTGGTGAGAGTGTGTGGTGAGGGTGTGTGGTGAAGGTGTGTGGTGAGAGTGTGTGAGATCAGACACACGGGGGGGAGGGGCATTAACCCTGATCCTATTTTGCATAACGACTTTAATGCACCAAATTAATGTTGTCTCTCGTTAAATAAATGGCTGATCAGGACAGATGATTAATGGTCACTTCATTATGTGGTTCCCATCGGGACAGAAGTGCCGGCGCCACCCACTGGCCATTGTGGACACAACCTTCATGTTTCAATTAACACAAGGAGAAGGTCATCTTCATCTGTGCGTGGGAGGAGGTAACAGACGTTCTAACACACAGACGTTCTAACACACAGACGTTCTAACACACAGACGTTCTAACACACAGACGTTGTAACATACAGAAGTTCTAACACACAGACGTTGTAACATACAGAAGTTCTAACACACAGACGTTCTAACACACAGACGTTCTAACACACAGACGTTCTAACACACAGACGTTCTAACACACAGACGTTGTAACATACAGAAGTTCTAACACACAGACGTTCTAACACACAGAAGTTCTAACACACAGACGTTCTAACACACAGACGTTGTAACACACAGAAGTTCTAACACACAGACGTTGTAACAACACACAGAGTTCTAACACACAGACGTTGTAACATACAGAAGTTCTAACACACAGACGTTCTAACACACAGACGTTCTAACACACAGACGTTCTAACACACAGACGTTCTAACACACAGACGTTCTAACACACAGACGTTGTAACATACAGAAGTTCTAACACACAGACGTTCTAACACACAGACGTTCTAACACACAGACATTCTAACACACAGACGTTCTAACACACAGACGTTGTAACATACAGAAGTTCTAACACACAGACGTTGTAACATACAGAAGTTCTAACACACAGACGTTCTAACACACAGACGTTCTAACACACAGAAGTTCTAACACACAGACGTTCTAACACAGAGACGTTCTCACAGATGTTTCTAACCTGGCTTCCCTCCTGCTGCCAGAACACAGTGGGTTGAGGGTTTCCTCTGGTCTCACAGGGGAAGGTGGCTGTGTGTCCCTGAGTCACAATCTGGTCTCTGGGACGTACCACAAACTGGGGGGCTTCTGGAGAACAAACACCAGACAGGCATAATCAGCACAGGATCACATTTAAACACGTATTACTCAATGACAGCTACAGGTTTAAGTTGAGAGCTACAGGGTACATCTGAGAGCTACAGGGTACATCTGAGAGCTACAGGGTACAGCTGAGAGCTACAGGGTACAGCTGAGAGCTACAGGGTACAGCTGAGAGCTATAGGGTACATCTGAGAGCTACAGGGTACATCTGAGAGCTACAGGGTACAGCTGAGAGCTACACGATACAGCTGAGAGCTACAGGGTACATATGAGAGCTACAGGATACAGCTGAGATCTACAGGATACATCTGAGAGCTACAGGATACAGCTGAGAGCTACAGGATACAGCTGAGAGCTACAGGATACAGCTGAGAGCTACAGGTTACATCTGAGAGCTACATGATACAACTGAGAGCTACAGGGTACATCTGAGAGCTACAGGGTACAGCTGAGAGCTACAGGGTACATCTGAGAGCAACAGGATACAGCTGAGAGCTACAGGATACAGCTGAGAGCTACAGGATACAGCTGAGAGCTACAGGGTACATCTGAGAGCTACAGGGTACAGCTGAGAGCTACACGATACAGCTGAGAGCTACGGGGTACATTTGAGAGCTACAGGATACAGCTGAGATCTACAGGGTACATCTGAGAGCTACAGGATACAGCTGAGAGCTACAGGATACAGCTGAGAGCTACAGGGTACAGCAGAGAGCTACAGGGTACAGCTGAGATCTACAGGATACAGCTGAGAGCTACAGGGTTCATGCAGCAGGTGACTAAATTAGACATTTCTACAGGTATGCAGAACACACAAGTAATTCCTCCTGCTGGCCACAAACCTACATAACTATTATTACATAAGTATTATTATATAACGACTGCAGGGTGAATGCAACAGCTTTAAATAGCTTAGACACACTAAACTATAAAGAAGACAGAGGGTTCAAACTAAAAGCCTGTTATATTATTATATTATTTATAGTATGTATTAAGTATGTATGTTATATGTGTTGGACCATTTACAGAACCGATCTTGTGTGTGAGCATGTGCATTTCATTAGTGTTTGTGTGTGTGTGTGTGTGTGTGTGTGTGTGTGTGTGTGTGTGTGTGTGTGTGTGTGTGTGTGTGTGTGTGTGTGTGTGTGTGTGTGTGTGTGTGTGTGTGTGTGTGTGTGTGTGTGTGTGTGTGTGTGAGAGAATCATGCATGCAGAATGGCATCAGCTCTTTATTACTTACCAACAGGGTGAGCTGGTTATGAACCATGATGTGTGTGTGTGAAGACAAGACAGAGGGGAGGAGGGAGGAGGAGGTGAGAGGAGCAATGGGTGACAGGGAGAAATCAAGAAGAGAGAGAGTAGAGAGGAGTCATGAGGAAGGGCAGAGAAGAGAGGAAAAGAAAATCAGAAATGAATGACATGTGGTGTGGGAACCAAAACTCCAGCAGGTAAAGGACAGACTGACACCATGGCAGGTGAGGGACTGAGACAGGTTAAAGGTTGTGACCCTAGGACAGGTTAAAGGTTGTGACCATAGTACAGGTTAAATGTTGTGACCCTAGGACAGGTTAAAGGGTGTGACCCTAGGACAGGTTAAAGGTTGTGACCCTAGGACAGGTTAAATGTTGTGACCCTAGGACAGGTTAAAGGTTGTGACCCTAGGACAGGTTAAAGGTTGTGACCCTAGGACAGGGTACAGGTCGTGGCCCTAGGACAGGTTAAAGGTTGTGACCCTAATACAGGTTAAAGGTTGTGACCCTATGACAGGTTAAATAATGTGACCCAAGGACATGTTAAATGTTGTGACCCTAGTACAGGTTAAAGGTTGTGACCCTAGGACATGTTAAGGTTGTGACCCTAGGACAGGTTAAAGGTTGTGACCCTAGGACAGGGTACAGGCCGTTACCCTAGTACAGGTTAAAGGTTGTGACCCTAGGACAGGTTACAGGTCGTGACCCTAGTACAGGTTAAAGGTTGTGACCCTAGGACAGGTTAAATGGTGTGACCCTAGGACAGGTTAAAGGGTGTGACTCTAAGACAGGTTAAAGGTTGTGACCCTAATACATGTTAAAGGTTGTGACCCTATGACAGGTTAAATAATGTGACCCTAGGACAGGTTAAAGGGTGTGACTCTAGGACAGGTTAAAGGTTGTGACCCTAGTACAGGTTAAAGGTTGTGACCCTGGGACAGGTTAAATGTTGTGACCCTAGTACAGGTTAAAGGTCGTTACCCTAGTACAGGTTAAATGTTGTGACCCTAGGACAGGTTAAAGGGTGTGACTCTAGGACAGGTTAAAGGTTGTGACCCTAATACAGGTTAAATGTTGTGACCCTGGGACAGGTTAAAGGTTGTGACCCTGGGACAGGTTAAATGTTGTGACCCTAATACAGGTTAAAGGTTGTGACTCTAGGACAGGTTAAAGGTTGTGACCCTGGGACAGGTTAAATGTTGTGACCCTAGGACAGGTTAAAGGTTATAACCCTCAGACAGGTACTCACCCCTGACAGTTAGGGTAGCCGAGGCCTCCAGTTTGCCCACACGGTTCTCTGCCACGCAGGTAAAGGTGCTTTGGTCACTAGCTGACGCCTTCTTTATCTTCAGGAGGAAATCATCCTTCTCATATCGGATGTCGTACCTGGATGAGGAGAGAGAGGAACCAAGAAACGGATGACGTTGGTGGGAAGTGGAGGTTGTGTGGTCCGTTTCACACCTCTGTCAGTCTGCCACTGAACCAACTGCTTTAAAACGACACGATAACATTCTCCATTCTACATAAATGCCGATTACACACGATTTAACTGTGTGAAATTGAGTTACTCCAGTCTGGGACATTTAAGAGCAAACCGTGTATAAATAATAACTTGTGGAAATATGGCTGAATGAAGAGAGGCTTTCTGAGGTACTTAAGACCCCCCGCTGGAGAGAAACACGTCTGCTACAGAGGAGAAGAGGAGATGGAGGTGAAGGAGAGGCAAAGGAGAGGAAAAGGAGGGAGGAGAAGAATGGGAGGAAAGGAGGGGAGAAGAGGGGGGGAGGAGGGGAGGAGATGGAGGAGATGGAGGGGGGAGGAGAAGGAGGGGAGGAGAAGGAGAGGAGGAGAAGAAGGGGAGGAAAAGGAGGGGAGAAGAGGGGGGAGGGGAGGAGATGGAGGGGGGGAGAAAAATAATATAGAGGAGAAGGGCAATTATGCAGGGATGAAAGGCAAAATGAAAGGTGCTTTCAGCTGGAACTGTGACTATCCATCTATTTCAATATTTATGGAAAGGCACCCAATGTGATGAGTCCATACTATATTGGACATAAGCTACTGCACACACACACAAAGACACACAGAGGAACAGAGGAGTGGGGCAACAGAGGTCACAGAGGTCAAAGACCATGTTGTCTAGAACAAAGAGGTGTAGGGAAACAGGGGTCACATAGGTCAAAGACCAGATGAGGACTGTTATCATATTCATATCAGATAGAACTGTGTGTCACTGGGCAGGTGGGTCTGTCTGGATCTAGAGAGTCCAGTGACGTCACGTGTCTGACCCACATTTACACCTCCCTGGAGGGCTGGTCTGGGCGGGATAGAGTGGGAGAAAGGAGAGGGAGATTGAGAGTAGGAAGGACTGGATGTAGGGCATGTTTCTGTAGTCAGGAGGAGGAGGTGGTAGGGAGCAGAAAAGTCAGACAGCCAGACTAACAGCCAGTCAAACAAACAGTCAGACTAACAGCCAGTCAAACAAACAGTCAGACTAACAGCCAGTCAAACAAACAGTCAGACTAACAGCCAGTCAAACAAACAGTCAGACTAACAGCCAGTCAAACAAACAGTCAGACTAACAGCCAGTCAAACAAACAGTCAGACAAACAGACAAAAAGTGAAAATAGCAACCAACTGGACAGACAGTCAGATAAACATAGAAATATAACCAGACCAAACAACCAGTCCCTAACCCTAACCCCTAACCCCTAACCCCTAACTCCTAATCACCCTAACCCCTAACCCCAAACCCCTAATCACCCTAACCCCTAATCACCCTAACCCCTAACCCCTAATCACCCTAACCCCTAATCACCCTAACCCCTAATCACCCTAACCCCTAATAACCCTAACCCCTAATCACCCTAACCCCTAATCACCCTAACTCCTAACCCCTAACCCCTACTCACCCTAACCCCTAATCACCCTAACCCCTAATCACCCTAACACGTGGTATATCCTGTTCTCCTCACCTGCCACGTGGTATATCCTGTTCTCCTCACCTGCCACGTGGTATATCCTGCTCTCCTCACCTGCCACGTGGTATATCCTGTTCTCCTCACCTGCCACGTGGTATATCCTGTTCACCTCACCTGCCACGTGGTATATCCTGTTCTCCTCACCTGCCACGTGGTATATCCTGTTCCCCTCACCTGCCACGTGGTATATCCTGTTCACCTCACCTGCCACGTGGTATATCCTGTTCTCCTCACCTGCCACGTGTCATATCCTGTTCTCCTCACCTGCCACGTGGTATATCCTGTTCTCCTCACCTGCCACGTGGTATATCCTGCTCTCCTCACCTGCCACGTTGTATATCCTGTTCTCCTGCCACGTTGTATATCCTGTTCTCCTCACCTGCCACGTGGTATATCCTGTTCTCCTCACCTGCCACGTGGTATATCCTGGTCGTCCTTCCTCCAGCGCAGAGAGGGAGGTGGGTCTCCATCCACCTGACACCTGAGTTCCACACTCTCATCCACCAGAACCACCTGGTTCACAGGACGACGCACAAACGTGGGTCTCTCTGGACAACCACCACACACACACCGCATGCACACCACGCACACCGCACGCACACCACACGCACACCGCACACACACACCACACACACACACACACACACACACACACACACACACACACACACACACAGGCACACCACACACACACAGGCACACCACACACACCACACACACACACCAGATACATGGAGTGAGTGCACAGGTTCTTGTGGACGGTTCTGGTGTTGTCAGTGAGACCAGTACAGTAGGAACCAGAGCTCCTCTTCTCCTTACCAAACACAGAGAGCTGAGCCGTTTCACTGTCTCTCTCCCCCACCATGTTAGTGGCCACACACACGTACACCCCTGTGTCCGTCTTCCTGGTGTTGGTGATGGTCAGCTTCCCTCCACGTACCTGTCAATAACACAACAGAGACAAAGAAACGTTGTAAAACGATGTTAAGCAATTTGAGTGATGACAGCCATTGGTGACTACCAGCCTGTGACTGTAATGGATCAACTCAAAACCGTCCCAAATGACAGCAGGGTGCAGGTCCAAGGAATGTGGTACCCACTGTAATTCTGTAATGTGGTACCCACTGTAATTCTGTAATGTGGCACCCACTGTAATTCTGTAATGTGGTACCCACTGTAATTCTGTAATGTGGTACCCACTGTAATTCTGTAAAGTGGTACCCACTGTAATTCTGTAATGTGGTACCCACTGTAATTCTGTAATGTGGTACCCACTGTAATTCTGTAATGTGGTACCCACTGTAATTCTGTAATGTGGTACCCACTGTAATTCTGTAATGTGGTACCCACTGTAATTCTGTAATGTGGTACCCACTGTAATTCTGTAATGTGGTACCCACTGTAATTCTGTCGTCTTTGAGGTCTAGACGGGCCTTGTCTTTCCTCCAGAAGGTGGTGGGCTCTGGATGCCCACGTGGAGGTTGGCACTCCAAGCTGGCAGGTTCCCCGACCCCCACCACCACGTCCTGGGGGTTCTGTTTGAAGTCATCACGTAACACTGGAGAAAAGGAGTGAGGGGGAGAGGAGTTAAGCTCTTCAGATAAGGTTTACTGGGTTCTTCACACAGATTGAAGACAAGAAGACATATTGGAGAAGAGAGCAAATAAAAACAAAAAAACAACCACAATTTAGATGCCATGAAAAATGCTGTAATAGAGATCAACAACCAGGGCTACTGGTTCCAGTTCTATTGGTTCTAGGTCTACTGGTTCCAGGTCAACTGGTTCAGGTCTATTGGTTCCAGGTCTATTGGTTCCATGTCTATTGGTTCCAGGTCTACTGGTTCAGGTCTACTGGTTCCAGGGCTACTGGTTCCAGGGCTACTGGTTCCAGGGCTACTGGTTTAAGGGCTAGCTGTAATGCAGTATATATTATAATATCTCATGACAGAGGACTGCTGAATACTAGTTTGACGTTTGTTGAATATTCCATGTGATAAGAACAGCGTTCAGGGGCGTGTCACACTGTCAACGGCAGTCCCATGGTTGTCCCATATCTGTCACACACAAGACACTGAGCTTACGCACACACACACACACAAACACACAAACACACACACACACACACACACACACACACACACACACACACACACACACACACACACACACACACACACACACACACTGCACACACAGCATACGCCCATTCCCCCCCACACACACACACACACACACACACACACACACACACACACACACACACACGTGCATACTCAGATCCAGACATACAGATATATAGCCAGGTTTACTACAACCATTTGCTGATGAGGATATTATCCTTTTTCCAAAGAAAGAAGGAGAGAACAAGAGAAATCCTGAGACAGAGAGACAGAGAGACAGACATGCACATTATAAGAGCTGCAACTGTCAAAGGGTTTATTTGCACTAGGGGACATTTTTTAAATTATAAATAAACAACTTAGCATGTCTGTGCTCTAAAAAAGTCATCAGTAATCAGTCAGGAGAAAGTGGATATGGAGAGTGTGTTACCCCTAACCCCATGCAGATATATACTGGTACTGTACATTATCTATAATACTCTGGTCCAGATATACTGTACATTATCTATAATACTCTGGTCCAGATATACTGTACATTATCTATAACACTCTGGTCCAGATATACTGTACATTATCTATAACACTCTGGTCCAGATATACTGTACATTATCTATAATACTCTGGTCCAGATATACTGTACATTATCTATAATACTCTGGTCCAGATATACTGTACATTATCTATAACACTCTGGCCCAGATATACTGTACATTATCTATAATACTCTGGTCCAGATATACTGTACATTATCTATAATACTCTGGTCCAGATATACTGTACATTATCTATAATACTCTGGTCCAGATATACTGTACATTATCTATAATACTCTGGTCCAGATATACTGTACATTATCTATAATACTCTGGTCCAGATATACTGTACATTATCTATAATACTCTGGTCCAGATATACTGTACATTATCTATAATACTCTGGTCCAGATATACTGTACATTATCTATAATACTCTGGTCCAGATATACTGTACATTATCTATAATACTCTGGTCCAGATATACTGTACATTATCTATAATACTCTGGTCCAGATATACTGTACATTATCTATAATACTCTGGTCCAGATATACTGTACATTATCTATAATACTCTGGTCCAGATATACTGTACATTATCTATAATACTCTGGTCCAGATATACTGTACATTATCTATAATACTCTGGTCCAGATATACTGTACATTATCTATAATACTCTGGTCCAGATATACTGTACAATATCTATATAACACTCTGGTTTTAGCAACCACAGACACACACAAAGAACTCTTCAAAGAGATAAAGTGGCTGCAATCAAACATTGTTTGACTTTTTAATGTTTCATAGATACTCTAAGCAACTACTTATTAAAGACATCACAGTAGCAGGTCACAGCCCCTGATATCTGAAATTGATGTCTCCAATATTACATATGTATTTATACATATAGACCACCCATAGACCACAAGTATTATGTATTTATGTTTCCACTGACAAGATTGGGGCTTTCCACAACATGTTCACATAACACAGAACATTCACAGAGCTCTCCTGTTGTGGATGAGAGAGGAGGTCCAACCCCTCCGCCCATGTAAATGAAATAGGAGGTCCAACCCCTCCCCCCATGTAAATGAAATAGGAGGTCCAACCCCTCCCCCCATGTAAATGAGAGAGGAGGACCAACCCCTCCCCCCATGTAAATGAGAGAGGAGGACCAACCCCTCCCCCCATGTAAATGAGAGAGGAGGTCCAACCCCTCCGCCCATGTAAATGAGATAGGAGGTTCAACCCCTCCACCGTGTAAATGAGAGAGGAGGTCCAACCCCTCCCCCATGTAAATGAGAGAGGAGGTCCAACCCCACCCCCCATATAAATGAGAGACGAGGTCCAACCCCTCCCCCCATGTAAATGAGAGAGGAGGTCCAACCCCACCCCCCATGTAAATGAGAGAGGAGGACCAACCCCTCCCCCCATGTAAATGAGAGAGGAGGACCAACCCCTCCCTCATGGCGTCTCACCACATTCTTCCATCTACAATAACAGTCTTCTGATGGATCACACTTCCATATATATAATTGATTAATGTTCCTCTGTCACTTTATGAAGGCACTGAATCACAGGCTTCATCTTAATGTAACCTACTTAGGTAGGTCTGTCCTCCTACTGAACCACTGGTGCTTCTGGTACTAATGTAACCTACTTAGGTAGGTCTGTCCTCCTACTGAACCACTGGTGCTTATGGTACTAATGTAACCTACTTAGGTAGGTCTGTCCTCCTACTGAACCACTGGTTTGTTTCTGATTATTTAGTAAAGTTACATCATAGTCCTGTTATTGAACAGGAGAATAGCCTGGGAACTGAGGACTGTTTCACTAAAGCAGAGATATTCTGGAAACTGAGGACTGTTTCACTAAAGCAGAGATAGCCTGGAAACTGAGGACTGTTTCAATAAAGCAGAGATAGCCTGGGAACTGAGAGCTGTTTCAATAAAGAAGAGATAGCCTGGGAACTGAGAGCTGTTTTGATAAAGCAGAGATAACCTGGGAACTGAGGACTGTTTCACTAAAGCAGAGATAGCCTGGGAACTGAGAGCTCTTTCGCTAAAGCAGAGATAGCCTGGGAACTGAGAGCTGTTTCAATAAAGCAGAGATAGCCTGGAAACTGAGGACTGTTTCACTAAAGCAGAGATAGCCTGGGAACTGAGGGCTGTTTCAATAAAGCAGAGATAGCCTGGGAACTGAGGACTGTTTCACTAAAGCAGAGGTAGCCTGGGGACCTGAGAGCTGTTTCAATAAAGAAGAGATAGCCTGGGAACTGAGAGCTGTTTTGATAAAGCAGAGATAGCCTGGGAACTGAGGACTGTTTCACTAAAGCAGAGATAGCCTGGGAACTGAGAGCTCTTTCGCTAAAGCAGAGATAGCCTGGGAACTGAGAGCTGTTTCAATAAAGCAGAGATAGCCTGGAAACTGAGGACTGTTTCACTAAAGCAGAGATAGCCTGGAAACTGAGGACTGTTTCACTAAAGCAGAGATAGCCTGGGAACTGAGGGCTGTTTCACTAAAGCAGAGATAGCCTGGGAACTGAGGGCTGTTTCACTAAAGCAGAGATAGCCTGGGAACTGAGGGCTGTTTCACTAAAGCAGAGATAGCCTGGCAACTGAGGACTGTTTCATTAAAGCAGAGATAGCCTGGGAACTGAGGGCGTTTTACAGGCACTGGTCTTCCCAACCCAAATAGAGAGAACTTATGAAACAGGTTTGTGTCTTCTCAACAAGCCCATATGATTTAATAACTATGTCAACTGTACAGAGGGACGAATATGCCTGTGCAACTCAAGGAAACAATGTCTGCTTGTCGTCTTCTCCAATATGCCCGCTGCTCTCTCCATCATCTGTCATTTTGAAAGAACAGTAGACAGGTTAAAGACTGCCTGAAGTTCTGATTCATTTTCTCCAGATTCTTTTAATTCTGCAGGGATTTCTTTGAGAAAAGTGGCTTCGGAGCGATGCAGGGAAATCTAGTACCATCTGTGTCTGAAAACCATCCAATGTGTTCAAACCCATAAGTGTAAAGCAGAGCTGTCTAACTGACTCAGTGGAGTGGAAGAGGGATATTCTGTGCTTAACTCCAAGACTACCATGTCATTCTGCTGGGACACATCCAGATCAATGTGTATTGTGTGTTTGGAGCTGGAGAAAGTAAACAGGGTGTGGCTGCTAGAAACAGGGTGTGGCTGCTCGAAACAGGGTGTGGCTGCTAGAAACAGGGTGTGGCTGCTAGAAACAGGGTGTGACTGCTAGAAACAGGGTGTGACTGCTAAAAACAGGGTGTGGCTGCTAGAAACAGGGTGTGGCTGCTAAAAACAGGGTGTGGCTGCTAGAAACAGGGTGTGACTGCTCGAAACAGGGTGTGACTGCTCGAAACAGGCTGTGGCTGCTAAAAACAGGGTGTGGCTGCTCGAAACAGGGTGTGACTGCTCGAAACAGGGTGTGGCTGCTAGAAACAGGGTGTGGCTGCTAGAAACAGGGTGTGACTGCTCGAAACAGGGTGTGACTGCTCGAAACAGGGTGTGACTGCTCGAAACAGGGTGTGGCTGCTAAAAACAGGGTGTGGCTGCTCGAAACAGGGTGTGACTGCTCGAAACAGGGTGTGGCTGCTAGAAACAGGGTGTGGCTGCTAGAAACAGGGTGTGACTGCTCGAAACAGGGTGTGACTGCTCGAAACAGGGTGTGGCTGCTAGAAACAGGGTGTGGCTGCTAGAAACAGGGTGTGGCTGCTAGAAACAGGGTGTGGCTGCTAGAAACAGGCTCCCATTTCTAAAAGGTACCTTTCAGAACAATGAGACAGATAATTAAAGGAATTACATTTGACATTAGTTTGGCAATATTTCCAAACTTAGGTTCAAATAATAGTCAGAAATGTTAATGACATTTCAAATGTTGGCTTTTGGTGAACAAGCTGTTTGGAAAAAAGCCACGAATTCCAGTCTGTTGGTGTGGGATTGGGATGGCCAGGTTGGTGCCAAGGGGGTGATAAACACAGTCACATGACTGCTTTGATATAATGACAGTTTAGCCGTGTAATGTGGGTGGGATCTAGACTATCCAATAGACCATCCTATAGACCACCCTATAGATCATTGTATAGACCACCCTACAGATAATCCTATAGACCATCCAATAGACCATCCTATAGACCATCCTATAGAACATCATATTGACCATCATATAGACCACCATATAGACCATCATATAGAAGACCATCATATAGACCATCCTATAGACCATCCTATAGACCATCATATAGACCATCATATAGAACATCCTATAGACCATCCTATAGACCACCCTAAAGACCATCAAATAGACCACCCTATAGATCAGTATATAGACCACCCTATAGACAATCATATAGACCATCATATAGACCATCATATAGACCACCCTATAGACCATCATATAGACCACCATATAGACAATCCTATAGACCACCATATAGACCATCCTATAGACCATCATATAGACCACCCTATAGACCATCATATAGACCAACCTATAGATCATCCTTTAGACCACCATATAGACCATCTAATAGGTCATCCTATAGACCATCATATAGACCATCCAATATACCATCATTTAGACCATCATATAGACCACCCTATAGACCATCATATAGACCATCATATAGACCACCCTATAGACCATCATATAGACCACCCTATAGACCATCATATAGAACATCCTATAGACCATCCTATAGACCACCCTTTAGACCATCATATAGACCACCCTATAGACCATCATATAGACCGCCCTATAGATCATCCTATAGACCATCATATAGAACATCCTATAGACCATCATATAGACCACCCTACAGACCATCCTATAGACCATCATATAGACCATCATATAGAACATCCTATAGACCATCCTATAGACCACCCTAAATACCATCAAATAGACCACCCTATAGATCAGTATATAGACCACCCTATAGACAATCCAAATAGCAAATCATGTGTGATTACTGACTATTTTAATTGGTTTCCACACCCACACAATACAAATGAAGCGTTTAAAGGCAAAAGGGATGTATCATTATTAGTATTTTAAATAGAAAGGCTGGAATAAAAAATGAATAAAAAGAAAGTCATTATGGTAAAGCCATGCTCTCCCATCATCCAAGAAAACAAAGAAACCAAGACACAGGAAAAAAATATCTTATATCTCAGCTCAAATTCCTTCCCATCAGTGAAAGTGTAGTGGGGTTCCAAAGAACAAACAGAGTGGATGCACAGCAGCAAAAAGGAAGAAACCTTTAGAAGAACCAGACTCTGATGGGTGGCTAGTCCTCTTCATATAAACTCCTTCTCTCCACTACAACATTATGGACGTCTGTGGTGTGTGTACTCAACCGGCTGTTAATGAGGTCACTGCCAACCTCTGTGCCAAGGGAAACAGTGGCATCAAAACAAGTCCATGTGGCTGAGGAGGGGGGAGGAGGGGGGCTGGTTAACTTCCAGGGGGTTGAACAGGTGTGGTCTGCCCCTCACAGCCCATCCCATGGAAGCTGCTTACACATCACATACTCTCTCGGATTATTCACCACAAATCTATGTTAATCACATTTGGGCACATGGCCCCTGGTCTCTGCCAGCGCGCTGCTGCCACGGGCAACCACCACGGGCAACCACCACGGGCAACCACCAGGGGCAACCACCACGGGCAACCACCACGGGCAACCACCACACACTGATCACATGTGCAGACAGACAGACCTCACACTGATCACATGATCAATACTGAGGGTAAATATTAACAACACTTTACTGTATAAGCATGGCTGTGACATGCTATTAAAATGGGTTTCAGGAACCACAGCGATAGACGTCACATTTGACCGATCTCCTCACAGCTCAACCCCATATGCCCTTCATTCAGAACACCTGGACAGATAAACATAGATCATCTATCATAGAACTGACTTCAGAGGCACATCAGCAAATGGCATCAATTATTTTCCGGATGACAGTTCTATAGACAGATCGGCAAAAGGAATCTGTCAAATCATTTAGATGATAGCTCATCAGAAGACGATTACAACCAGTCTCCTCTGGTAGAGGACATCCCTTTACCATACACACACTGCATACAATACCTCATGCACACCAGACACACACACACACACACACCAGACACACACACACACACACACCAGACACACGCACACCAGACATACACACACTGCATACAATACCTCATGCACACCAGACACACACACACACACCAGACACACACACACACACACACCAGACACACGCACACCAGACATACACACACTGCATACAATACCTCATGCACACTAGACACACACACCAGACACACACCAGACACACGCACACCACACACACACACACACACACACACACACACACACACACACACACACACACACACACACACACACACACACACACACACACACACACGACACAGACACAGACACACACACACACACACAGCCGTCATCCTCCATGAGTCTCTCCAACTCTTCTGACACACCATCTTGTTTATTTTTTCACAAACCTTAGCACTAGTCTCTCCAGTGGCCATCACTCTTGCTTACCCCACAATCTTTCTGCCAGCGCTTTCAAAATACATTCCTCTATATCTTCTATCTTTTAGATCCCTCAGTCCCCATCTCTATAGCCATCTGTCCCGAGGGCTAGAAAAAGAAAATACCACGCAAAACATCCCTAGTGCTTTTTTATGAATTTCATTTTTATCCTAAGCCAGCATTCCTGATAGGGGAGTGTTTCAGTGGTCTCTGAAACAACAGGTCATTATCAGAGCTGTGTGAAGTGTGAAGTGTGAGGTGTGTTACCATGCTAAGGAAATACCAGTGAATACCAAACTGGCTGATCCCAGAACAGCTGGAGGTCTCCGCACTTCTGATCTTGGACCTGCTGACTACATCAGCCTCGTGACAGAACCGGGTCAACACAACTATTCACCATCAGGTTTCAGTCCCTTTGTGTCAAACACATTTTGGACCCAAAAATTCATGCATAAAAATACAACTGAACTATTGACTACTGAACAATTGAAACTTAAAGACCAGTCAATTTCCCCAAAGCGTCAGTCTGCTATTCCAGTCGTCAAAAAGTATTAATCTGATGTCTGTTGACACGATCCAGCCATGTCACACTGTCCCATATGGTCCAACTCACGCTGGTGACCTTCAGAACCACTGATGGAACAACGATCGTGGTCGTCAAAGAACAGCCTTGTCACACCTAAGCAGTATGCGTTTGTCCAGCAACCTGGCCGTTACCATGACAGCTACACACAACAATAAACACGAGGATGACACCCATCAAACTAGTGAGGGATTCTGGAACAATCTGGTGGCCATGGTGACGGAACAGCAGAGTGTGGATGCTGCCAATGCATGTTTAAGGATAAATACTGGGGTCTAAAAACATTCCTGACCGCACCCACACCCGCAGACAGGCCACACACACACACACACACACCCGCAGACAGGCCACACACACACACACACACACACACCCGCAGACAGGCCACACACACACACACACACACACACCCGCAGACAGGCCACACACACACACACACACACACACCCCGCAGACAGGCCACACACACACACACACACACACACACACACACACACACACACACACCCGCAGACAGGCCACACACACACACACACACACACACACACACACACACCCCGCAGACAGGCCACACACACACACACACACACACACACACACACACACACACACACACACACACACACACACACACACACACACACACACACCCGCAGACAGGCCACACACACACACACACACCCGCAGACAGGCCACACACACACACCCACACACACACACACACAAACACACACACACACACGCACCCACACCCGCAGACAGGCCACACACACACACACACAAACACACACACACACAAACACACACACACACACACCCACACCCACAGACAGGCCACACACACACACACACACACACACAAAACACACTCACACACACACACACACACACACCCACACACACACACACACACACACGTCATCAACATAGACGATTCATATGCTCTTCACACAGCAGACACATTTGATTCCATTGTCTGTTGTTTTATCTTATTATTTCATCAAGGTGAAAAACGTCCAAATCTTTTTATTGCATTCATTCTCCGTCGCCCAACGGCCAAGCTTTGGTCCAAACCCTGATATAACTGACATGCAGTGATTGATCACTGATATCACACCAACAGCATAGAGACAGAGAAAAGAGAGAAATAAGCGAGAGAGGGCTCTTTCCCTGTGGGCAGAGTAATAACCCTTTAAATCATCTGAAGATGACTGCAGTGACAGCCAAGCTGCCTGTACATTTGCCTGTCTCTGTCAGTCTCTGTTTCTGTCAGTCTATGTCTCTGTCAGTCTATGTCTCTGTCAGTCTAGTCTCTGTCAGTTTCTGTCTCTGTCAGTCTCAATATTTGTCAGTCTCTGTCTCTGTCAGTCTCTGTCTCTGTCAGTTTCTGTCTCTGTCAGTCTCTGTCAGTCTCAGTCTCTGTCAGTCTCTGTCTCTGTCAGTCGCAGTCAGTCTCTGTTTCTATCAGTCTCTGTTTCTGTCAGTCTCTGTCTGTGTCAGTCTCTGTTTCTGTCAGTCTCTGTTTCTGTCAGTATATGTCTCTGTCAGTCTCTGTCTCTGTCAGTCTCTGTCTCTGTCAGTCTCTGTTTCTGTCAGTCTCTGTCTCTGTCGGTCTCTGTTTCTGTCAGTCTCTGTCAGTATATTTCTCAGTCAGTCTCTGTCTCTGTCAGTCTCTGTCTCTGTCAGTCTCTGTTTCTGTCTCTGTCACTCTCTGTCTCTGTCGGTCTCTGTCTCTGTCGGTCTCTGTTTCTGTCTCTGTCAGTCTTTGTCTCTGTCAGTCTCTGTTTCTGTCTCTGTCAGTCTCTGTCTCTGTCAGTCTCTGCCTAAACAACACTAATGTGACATATCCATACAAGAAGAAGACAGCACTAATGTAGTAAAACCAGCATTATCTTAGTTAATGACTAAACAACAACAATATTATTCTAGTTAATAATTAAACAACAACAGTTTTCTCCTAGTTAATAAGTAAACAAGCATTTGAGCATTTGAGGCTTGTTACCTCAGCTTGGCTAAGGTAGTTATCACCGTGGCAACTACTGCACCTCTAGTGGCCGTGATGTCATCGGAGGTGAGAGAAGTCACCAAGTGGTTCTGCTAATTACAACAATAAGCACTCCTGGTTAACGAGGACTTAATTACCTGAACATGATCTCTGCCATAGGGGACGGGCAGGAGAGGAAATGTGGCAGCAAACTGAGGACACATCAACCCCCACTAAAATACAGTAGCCAGTATCTCACTGGTATACAAGTTTAGTATCAACCCCCACTAAAATACAGTAGCCAGTATCTCACTGGTATACAAGTTTAGTATCAACCCCCACTAAAATACAGTAGCCAGTATCTCACTGGTATACAAGTTTAGTATCAACCCCCACTAAAATACAGTAGCCAGTATCTCACTGGTATACAAGTTTAGTATCAACCCCCACTAAAATACAGTAGCCAGTATCTCACTGGTATACAAGTTTAGTATCAACCCCCACTAAAATACAGTAGCTAATATCTCACTGGTATACAAGTTTAAGCCCTTAATATCCTCCAGTGATTATATTAAGAACAGTATATATTCCATATAGCACCCACTATCTACTCCTCTAAGCAGTTCACCAGTCAGAGGATGTAACATAAAATGAAAACATATTACAGTCTGCCATTATATGACTGTTGGTGCAGCAGCAGTAATGCCCACTTCCTCATCCATAAGCTTTCAGATTCCTGGTGAAAAGCACCCATGGGATTTAAAGAGCACCAGGTCTTCCCAAACTGAGCAGTCAGCTAAATCCTCTGGATTTAAATCCCTTTTCCCATTCTCTCTCCACAGGGACAATGTCCACACCACACTCACCATGTCTACTGCTAAACCTACTGCTAACCCTCCACAAGCAATTTAAATGTACTAACAAAGGACACCTACTAGTAATATAATTGATTCCTGTATTACCAAGGTGTCTGGGTGAGTGCAATCATGTATATCACTGCGACACATTCAAGTTTAGTTAATTATTTCTTTTCAAGTTTTAATGACCTTGGATTTCAGCTTGTGTGGCATCCATTTTGTAAATTCTCGTTAACTAAAAGTCCACAGTGTTTCTGCTCTTCCTGGTGTCACAAAGTATGCACCATTTTATTTCCCTCCATGTGAAAATATTAACCAGTTACACATTATTTATAGACATAATCCTCGTAACCAACAAAATGGTATTAAACCATATATTTGTTGAATATAGACCCCTCCCCTAGTAACACCGTTTTAGTGATTTTCAAACAACAAAAAGCATTTTCACCCAACAATGACCTAATGACATTTTCTGGAAAGCCATAATCTGGATAAAGATATGAAAATATTATATATATATAATCCACAGATAGCCCTTGTTTAGAAAAAAGGATTTCTCCTGTCTCTTGTACAAACACGCACACACGCACACACGCACACACACACACACACACACACACACACACACACACACACACACACACACACACACACACACACACACACACACACACACACACACACACACACACACACACACACACACACACACACACACACACACACACACACACACACACACACACACACACACATACACATCTGCACACTGTGTTTGGTTCAGATAAAGACAGGACATGATGAAATTAGCAGAAGGAAAGATCATTTCAAATAGGACAACATGTCAGACTTACTCCAGCCAATGGGCTTTTACTCGTTTACAGTTTAAAGCTCAATGCAGTTGTAATGCAATTATACTGGGGACCCGAGACAGTGTGTTCATTTATTCTGCTTCATTAAATTAGTCCCAATGTACCAAGATGCACAACAACATTACACACGCACCAACATTACATACACACCAACATTATATACACACTAACATTACATACACACACCAACAATACACACACACCAACATTACACACGCACCAACATTACATACACACCAACATTATATACACACTAACATTACATACACACACCAACAATACACACACACCAACATTACACACGCACCAACATTACATACACACCAACATTATATACACACTAACATTACATACACACACCAACAATACACACACACCAACATTACACACACACCAACATTATATACACACTAACATTACATACACACACCAACAATACACACACACCAACATTACACACACACCAACATTACATACACACCGACATTATATACACACTAACATTACATACACACTAACATTACATACACACCATTATTACATACACACCAACATTACACACACACCAACATTACATACACACTAACATTACATACACACCAACATTACATACACACCAACATTACATACACACTAACATTACATACACACACCAACAATACACACACACCAACATTACACACACACCAACATTACATACACACCGACATTATATACACACTAACATTACATACACACTAACATTACATACACACCATTATTACATACACACCAACATTACACACACACCAACATTACATACACACTAACATTACATACACACCAACATTACATACACACCAACATTACATACACACTAACATTACATACACACACCAACAATACACACACACCAACAATACACACGCACCAACATTACATACACACCAACATTATATACACACTAACATTACATACACACTAACATTACATACACACCATTATTACATACACACCAACATTACACACACACCAACATTACATACACACTAACATTACATACACACCAACATTACATACACACCAACATTACATACACACTAACATTACATACACACTAACATTACATACACACCAACATTACACACACACCAACATTACATAATCAATCTTAAGGTTGGTATTCTCTAGAGATTCCTGCATACTCTAAACTCTAGAGATTTCTGCATACTCTAAACTCTAGAGATACCTGCATACTCTAAACTCTAGAGATACCTGCATACTCTGAACTCTAGAGATTCCTGCATACTCTGAACTCTAGAGATTCCTGCAAACTCTGAACTCTAGAGATTCCTGCATACTCTGAACTCTAGAGCTTCCTGCATACTCTGAACTCTAGAGATACCTGCATACTCTGAACTCTAGAGATTCCTGCATACTCTGAACTCTAGAGCTTCCTGCATACTCTTAACTCTAGAGATACCTGCATACTCTGAACTCTAGAGATTCCTGCATACTCTGAACTCTAGAGATATCCGCATACTCTGAACTCTAGAGATATCCGCACACTCTGAACTCTAGAGATATCCGCATACTCTGAACTCTAGAGATTCCTGAATACTCTGAACCCTAGAGATTCCTGCATACTCTGAACTCTAGAGATATCCGCATACTCTGAACTCTAGAGATTCCTGAATACTCTGAACTCTAGAGATTCCTGCATACTCTGAACTCTAGAGATTCCTGCATACTCCACAGAATTAGGTTTTATTTTTAGTGCATCTAACATTTAGAAGATAATTAGAAGTTGAATGAATTGGTACCTTCTGGATTACAGACAAATCTTTCCATGTAAAATGTGTTTGTGTATTTGGCGCCAGCATGACTCTGCCTAAAATAAAGGTTAAAAAGAGAAAGATTACTGAAGAAGAGAAGAATATCATATGAAGCACTTACTTTCACCGCTTATGAACACAGTAACAAAAACGTCACATTCAGATTTATTTAAAAACAATGTATAACAAATGTATTATTGGGAGTAGAAACGTCTTTCCATTCAATAAATAATTAATTAATTCACCAGGTATCTGAAAATCCCTGAGTTCCCAATTTATTCTAACCATGTGCCTGATCAATGGTGCCCATTTTGTGTCAAAATGCCTTAGAGTTAGAACAAAATGCCTGAAAGGAAAATGAAGAAATAGAGACTGCCGGTCGAGACATTTCCTCAAGGCTACTCAAACATATGTCATCTGTGTCTCTCTCTCCATTGGCTATAAGAAATACATCTGTAGTGGTCAGATTGAATGGCAAAATTCTCCTAATGCTTATGTTGAATGATGTGAGGAAAATGACAAACCAGATTCCAAAGCCTACATCAGCTATCTTGCAAAATACCTAAAAACAGAAATGTGCTTTTTGACCATGATAAACAGGTAACGTTTTTGTAATGGATAGTTTAAAAGGCATCTTTACGAGAAAGGACACGTCACCTTCCTTTACTAAAATGTACTCACAAACTGGTAACAGCATTTCCCAGAGACACATAGTTAATTTGGTAAACTGAAAACCAGCCATGCAGACTACTTCCTCCTATTGTTCTAATATAATTTATTTGATGAAAAGGAAGCTTTAGTAATAAATAGTTTCAGTACAAATGTATAAATAAAGCTCAGCATGTGGTCTGGGCACTTTAGTGAACGATTGTGATTTCCAGTTATTAACAGACTGGAACGTACGTACATTATTGCATTTGCTTAAACTCCGCCGTATTTCAGCCATGAATTAAACACTTTTCCACCCTATATTTACATTTAACATCATACCTTAATATGAGGAGAAGCAAACCCAGCTCCCCAGCTGCCTCCCCTGCCTCCCCTGCTCCCCTGCCTCTCCTGCCTCCCCAGCTCTCCTGCCTCCCCAGATCTCCTGCCTCCCCAGCTCTCCTGCCTCCCCAGCTCCCCTGCTCCACTGTCTCCACTGTGACTGGATGGCTGGATCAAAGCTGCCATTAAGCCTCCACCAGAATGTCCATATGAGCCAGGACATTATCCACTCACTGTTATTAATGCTGTGGAGAGGAGTACTGGAGAGGGAGGGAGGGAGGGAGGAGAGAGGGGGGAAGGGAGGGGGGAGAGAGTACTGGAGAAGCTGAGGGGAGGGGAGGAGGGAGGGGGAGGGGAGGGAGGGAGGGTTGGATGGAGGAGAGGAGAGGAGAGTACTGGAGAAGCTGAGGGGAGGGAAAGAGGGAGGGAGGGAGGGAGGGAGGAGAGTACTGGAGAGGCTGAGGGGAGGGAGGGAGGAGAGAGTGTTTATGGGATGGTATTGGGGAGAAGTGATCTGTCATTATTTAAGCACAACCTTGCATGAACATCTACAAACTCTCCATTCTGCTTCCCTCTCGTCCATACCTATTTAGAGCAGGTGAACCGGTCAAACCATTCTGACCCCTCGTCCACGACCCCCCACGACCCCCACGACCCCCCAACACCAACACTAATAAGACAGAGAGAACGGAGAGAGAAAGATGTATTTTCCCAGGCTTCTCTCGTGCACTTCAACAATAGCCAACCCTAATTAGATATTCTGAGATGTTACATGGTGAAGCACCAGTGCCCCTGTCAATTAAAACTGTGCCCTGTCTACTGCAAGTCTACTGCCGGTCCCAGACAGAGAGATGAGAAGGAGGTAGAGAAGGAGGTAGAGAAGGAGGAGCATCCCCAGTTTGTCTGCTCCTCTACCATCTCTCGTTCTCCTATAATGTGAGGCCTTCAAACAGCCAACCAATGAACAGAGCCATGCTCTACCTGTACCTCTGCCATTAGATAAGGAGACAGCCTATTAGCATGTTGAATATTACAGGTGTGTTCTGCAGGGTTAATAGGTTAATAGACAGGCCAATGGTTCTGTCACACTGATAGACATCTATAGCCTGCCAGCCTGAATCTGACATCATGTTTGTGTATCAAGCATCAGAAATGCACAGTCAATCCTTCCTCCACCTCGCTCAGCCCCTCCCTTCATCTCTCAGCCCCTCCCTTCATCGCTCAGCCCCTCCCTTCATCTCTCAGCCCCTCCCTTCATTGCTCAGCCCCTCGCTTCATCATTCAGCCCCTCCCTTCATTACTCAGCCCCCCCTTCATCTCTCAGCCCCTCCCTTTATCTCTCAGCCCCTCCCTTTATCTCTCAGCCCCTCCCTTCATCTCTCAGCCCCTCCCTTCATCTCTCAGCCCCTACCTTCATTACTCAGCCCCTCCCTTCATCTCTCAGCCCCTCCCTTCATTACTCAGCCCACTAATATCAGCACTACAACCACACGCAAACATGTTAAGCTCTTTTTTATCCTACTGGCCTGTACTCTTCATAGTACCACTACACACACACACTGTGTGCTTTCAGAAGCTCTACAGATTTACTCGCCATACCATAATACTGCTTCCCAGAACCACAGAGCATATGGCAGCCAATACCAGCAGCCCCACCACCCCATCTGCATGCCTGCCAGCCTGTTTCCCAGAAGCAACAGTCCCCCTACCATACAGGGCAATGCCGGAGTGCTCTTATGCCTGGCAGACGCACCCTGACCAGTAAGGGAGAACCAGAGAGACAGGCAGGCAGACTTTTCAACCGGAACCAATAAGCTCATCCAGGGACGTTGTGAAGCTTCTGGATTCGTCTTTGATGAGGAGGCATGACGAGAGAAGGGTTGCACTCAGAGAAAAGCTGGTGTGTAAAGATGTGATAAGGATGCTGTGGTAGCCATGACACCCACACACACACACACACACACACACACACACACACACACACAACACACACACACACACACACACACCCACCCCGACACACACACACCCACCCCGACACACACACACACACACACACCCCCGACACACACACACCCACCCAGACACACACACACACCCACCCCACCACACACACACACACACACACACACACACACACACACACACACACACACACCCACCCTGACACACACACACCCACCCTGACACACACACACCCACCCTGACACACACACACACACACACACACACATCAATAATTTCCTGATGCATAAAGCCTTGTATCAAATGACTGAGGTTTCTTGGGCACAATTCGTAACACTCTTTTCTCCCTACGCAGCACAAAAAGAAAAAGATAGAATGAGAGATGGAAGTAAAACGAGAAGAAGTATGAAAGATAAAGATGGAGAATGATAGAAGGGAGAAAGCTGGGGTGAATAAAAAAGAATAGATGATGGGGCTGTGAGGAAACAGACTGACAAGACAGAAGAGTGGATTGTAAGTGTCTCTCTGTTTCTAAGCCTGTTAAAGCTTACCGACGTATTTGCTCTGGTGCTGAGAAATGAAATGTATCAAAAAGATACCATTTGTTTGGCTGACTGATTCCAGAAGCCATTAAGATGAAATAAGTGTGGCACAATAGGAAGCATATCACAAATACATTACAATGATTACTACTATAGAATATAAAAGGAAGCATATCACAAATACATTACAATGATTACTACTATAGAATATAATAGGAAGCATATCACAAATACATTACAATGATTACTACTATAGAATATAATAGGAAGCATATCACAAATACATTACAATGATTACTACTATAGAATATAATAGGAAGCATATCACAAATACATTACAATGATTACTACTATAGAATATTAGTACTACAGAATATTAGTCCTACAGATTATTAGTCCTACAGAATATTAGTCCTACAGAATATTAGTCCTACAGAATATTAGTACTATAGAATATTAGTTCTACAAAATATTAGTCCTACAGAATATTAGTCCTACAGAATATTAGTTCTACAGAATATTAGTCCTACAGAATATTAGTCCTACAGAATATTAGTACTACAGAATATACATCCTACAGAATATTAGTACTACAGAATAATAGTCCTACAGAAAATTAGTCCTACAGAATATTAGTCCTACAGAATATAATGTGCACCTGTGTAGGTTCCTGTAGGCTGTATAAATGTGCACCTGTGTAGGTTCCTGTAGGCTGTATAAATGTGCACCTGTGTAGGTTCCTGTAGGCTGTATAAATGTGCACCTGTGTAGGTTCCTGTAGGCTGTATAAATGTGCACCTGTGTAGGTTCCTGTAGGCTGTATAAATGTGCACCTGTGTAGGTTCCTGTAGGCTGTATAAATGTGCACCTGTGTAGGTTCCTGTAGGCTGTATAAATGTGCACCTGTGTAGGTTCCTGTAGGCTGTATAAAT
>CM055747.1:352492-474992 GCA_029465975.1 Dallia pectoralis | reverse complement strand
AGGCGGGGAGGTGTAGGAGGCAGAGAGGGAGGCAGAGAGGGAGGCAGAGAGAGGTGGAAAGGAGGCGGGGAGGGAGGCAGAGAGGGTTAGAAAGGAGGCGGGGAGGGAGGCGGGGAGGTGTAGGAGGCAGGGAGGGAGGCGGGGAGGTGTAGGAGGCAGGGAGGGAGGAGATGGGGAGGGAGGGGATGAGGAGATGGGGAGGGAGGGGAGGGGGAGAACAATCACTGCAATATCTTCCACAGTTTGAACAGTAGAGCAGATATCTGACCATGTGTGTGTGTGTGTGTGTGTGTGTGTGTTTTATATGTGTGTGTGTGTGTGTGTGTTTATATGTGTGTGTGTGTGTGTGTGTGTTAATATGTGTGTGTGTCTGTGTGTGTGTGTGTGTGTTTATATGTGTGTGTGTGTATATATATGTGTGTGTGTGTATGTGTGTGTGTGTGTTTGTGTGTTTATATATGTGTATATATATATGTGTGTGTGTGTGTATATATATGTGTGTGTGTGTATGTGTGTGTGTGTTTATATATGTGTGTGTGTGTATATATATGTGTGTGTGTGTGTGTGTGTGTGTGTGTGTGTCTGTTTGTGTGAGTGTGTGTGTGTGTGTGTGTGTGTGTGTGTGTGTGTGTGTGTGTGTGTGTGTGTGTGTGTGTGTGTGTGTGTGTGTGTGTGTGTGTGTTGTGTGTGTTTGTGTGAGTGTGTGTGTGTGTGTGTGTGTGTGGGGTGGCACTGGGGTTGAATGTGTGAAGTGGTGTGTGGATGGTGTTCCTCCAGAGGGAACAGACAGCTGCTCTCCACAGCTTTCCTCCTCACAAATCTGAATGCCCTTGACTGACCAGATTAAAGCCTAGATGACTAACGTCACTGTGGAAACATCTGCTCAGATGTCTCTCTGTCCGCCTGTACCCGTGTGGAGCCTCTATCTGTTGGCCACTGGACGGCACCTGGTTTCCAGGGGAGTTGTTTCACCTTGATTTGTTCAGTAGATAAATCCCACGTCCCCTGGAGATGGACCGAGGGCTTGGAGCACAGTGAACAGGATGGCCTCACATCAGGCCTCACTAGCTCAGCGTGGGTTCCCCCATAGGTTCCTCAATTTCCATTACAGCTCCAAGTGGGTTCCCCCATAGGTTCCTCCATTTCCATTACAGTTCCAAGTGGGTTCCCCCATAGGTTCCTCCATTTCCATTACAGCTCCAAGTGGGTTCCCCCATAGGTTCCTCCAATTCCATTACAGCTCCACGTGGGTTCCCCGCATTCCATGACAGCAGGGAGCTGCGAGGCTGGAGTCTGTGGGTTAAAGTCTCACAGTCTCACAGTGCAGTTTATTCCCTAACAGGGCTGGACCCGGACGCAGCAGGATGGGCAACAGAAATGGGCTGCGGAGGTGAACAGAGAGGTCACAGGGTCACCGGGTTGGGGGGGGTGTAGTCGGGTGACTCGACCTGCAGAGTAAAGGTCACCGGATGAATAAGTGAGGAGGCAGCGAGGTGAAACCTCAGGCTTTGGCATGAGCCCATTTTATGTGTTTTTGTCTGGGCACCAGCATTTCTGCGGGGCTAACACATGCTAACTGGCTGTGCCACCAGCATCACCCATCTGCAGACCCAGTTTGGGTTCTCAAGGGGGGATGATGGCATGCTAATTGGGTGACGTGGCTGGAGAACTGTTGGCTGTCACAGTACCAATGAAGTCGGTTGTAGCGGTGGACATGGAAGTGACACCAATTAGGAAGCATAAGGCAGGTGCAACTGCCCACCTCAAGAGGGTTCCCTCTGCTTGTCCACAGACCTGCATCTTCACCAATAATTGGAGAGGAACGTAGAAATACAGCGTGGGTTCCTCGTTAACTCAGTGACTAGAGCCGTCTGAAGCCTGGAGTGTTGTGGAAGCTCTGGTCTGTCTCTCCTCTGTGTGACTGTACACATCTGATATCATCCCTGTGTGTGACTGTACACATCTGATATCATCCTTATGTGTGACTGTACACATCTGATATCATCCTTATGTGTGACTGTACACATCTGATATCATCCTTATGTGTGACTGTACACATCTGATATCATCCTTATGTGTGACTGTACACATCTGATATCATCCCTGTGTGTGACTGTACACATCTGATATCATCCTTATGTGTGTGACTGTACACATCTGATATCATCCCTGTGTGTGACTGTACACATCTGATATCATCCTTATGTGTGTGACTGTACACATCTGATATCATCCTTATGTGTGACTGTACACATCTGATATCATCCTTATGTGTGACTGTACACATCTGATATCATCCTTATGTGTGTGACTGTACACATCTGATATCATCCTTATGTGTGTGACTGTACACATCTGATATCATCCTTATGTGTGACTGTACACATCTGATATCATCCTTATGTGTGTGACTGTACACATCTGATATCATCCTTATGTGTGTGACTGTACACATCTGATATCATCCTTATGTGTGTGACTGTACACATCTGATATCATCCTTATGTGTGACTGTACACATCTGATATCATCCCCCTGTGTGACTGTACACATCTGATATCATCCCCTTGTGTGACTGTACACATCTGATCTCATCCCTGTGTGTGACTGTACACATCTGATATCATCCTTATGTGTGTGACTGTACACATCTGATATCATCCTTATGTGTGTGACTGTACACATCTGATATCATCCTTATGTGTGTGACTGTACACATCTGATATCATCCTTATGTGTGACTGTACACATCTGATATCATCCCCCTGTGTGACTGTACACATCTGATATCATCCCCCTGTGTGACTGTACACATCTGATATCATCCCTGTGTGTGACTGTACACATCTGATATCATCCCCCTGTGTGACTGGGAGTGTAGGTGGTTGATGCTGAATAATGAGACGTTGTGCAGCAGACATCTGGCTGCCATAGACAGGTTGCCCTACATTACAGGGGTTTCTAGGGGAGGTCACATAAATAATACAGTCTATATGGACCCCCTCTGGCTGACACTGGACACACTCGTCATCCTGTGTCCATTCAGCCAGACAACTGGTGACAGAGCTGAGTGAAAAATTGAACCGGAGAATTATGTTAGTTAATTTCATAAATGTGCTGTCCACCGTCTCTCGTTTGTATTATAAGCACATTTAGAAATACTAAATCCAGGCCCCATCACCATGTGCTCGCCGCTCTTATCAAACCAGACGTAGCTTCATTCATATCCTTTGCTGGGTTATTTTTTCGCCCTTCATTGTCACTTCTTGGGAAAGAAAATTGCCTGTACATACCCACTCATGCCAAGTCTCTAATTAGCCTGTCTCTTCCTGAATTGATTTCTTATTGTTTAACTGAACCTCTAAAGTCTCTCATCCATCATAAAGCCATTCAATACATCAAGCTGTATCCTGCTGGGTTTTTACACGGTACCTCAATCACAGCTGTAATGCAGAAACCATTACAGCCCACAGCTCACTCCTACACACAGCTGTCAGAGCCACACCCACATATAGACAACCTCCAATACACACACACACACACACACACACAGCTGTCAGAGCCTGCATACTGCATACTGCATACTGTAAACACACACACACACACCCACATATAGACAACCTCCAATACACACACACACACACACACACAGCTGTCAGAGCCTGCATACTGTAAACACACAAACCCACACCCACATATAGACAACCTCCAATACACACACACACACACACAAACACACACACACACACACACACACACACAGCTGTCAGAGCCTGCATACTGTAAACACACAAACCCACACAGCTGTCAGAGCCTGCATACTGTAAACACACAAACCCACACACACATATAGACAACCTCCAATACACACACACACACACACACACACACAGCTGTCAGAGCCTGCATACTGTAAACACACAAACCCACACCCACATATAGACAACCTCCAATACACACACACACACACACACACAAACACACACACACACACACACAGCTGTCAGAGCCTGCATACTGTAAACACACAAACCCACACCCATATATAGCCAACTTCCCATACACACACACACACACACACACACACCCAGCTATCAGAGCCTGCATACTGTAAACACACAAACACACCCACATATAGACAACCTCCAATACGCGCAAACTCTCGCACACACATGCAAACATAACGCTTCTTATTCAGTACGTAGAAGAGACTTACAAATACATCCATGGACAAACATCTGTACGAACACATCTGTACGGTATATAACAGAGCAAATAAATGTTGTGTGTTCGTATTTTTGTTGGTTCTGCATGGTGCCACAATGGAAGACCGTGTCTCAGATGAACTAATTAGCCGTTTGTCTTAAGACCAAATAGAAACTATTAACCTCAGCTATTACCCTGTCCTCTGGAAAGACTTTAATTTCCCCGTGGACCAGAACCGGGGCCTAAGGCCAAGTTGAGTTGACTCAATACAGCCCAGGTGGAAAAGGCCACATATTAAATCAATCAAAAACTAATTCAACTCTTTAATGAAGCTCTAATTACCTTGTCAAACTGACTCGCTGTACACACAAACACAACAAGAAATAAAAGACTCAAAGTATTAAGGTTGTCCGCAGTTACTGCTAATTGACCACTATATGAAAGCCATGTAATGTTACTAAATGACTGGATGATAAAATTCTGACTATACAATAGCATGTACCCTGGGTTACCATCTGGTCAGATGTTAGCATCTTACAGGCTGATGGTTTTCTACTGTGGCCACTTCAGTACGTAGGGAGTCTCTTCTGAACACACTTCAATTCAATAATAGACGTCTGAGGCACTCAGTCAACTGTGCGGGAAGCTTAACATCAGTTAAAATGAGCAGCTTAGAGAACACAGAAGCAATGAGCTCCAAACAGCAGCTAGCTACACTGTTTCACTCACTGATATAGTTTGCACATTATGTGGAGCTTGAGTGCTGGTACCAGTTAAAAAAGTTTAATATGTGGACAAATCCAATTCTCATTCAGTATATTGGGAATTTTCTGTCAAACGCCACAAAGCCAAGTTGTCACACAACATCATGTGTGCAATTGTAGATCCTAATTAAATGTAAATGGCATACAAGAAAACACGACAAATTAGCATACTGGTTCTCACACCAGAGGCAGCCAGCCGTACGCTAAATGCAAGAAAGTTCAGAGCTCTCCAAGAGGTTAGCATGGTCCAGTTAGCACCAGATGCTAGCCTTTAGCCAACTTGAACAAAGTACTTAATATCTCTCCAAGGGGTTAGTATGGTCCAGTTAGCACCAGATGCTAGCCTTTAGCCAACTTGAACAAAGTACTTAATATCTCTCCAAGAGGTTAGCATGGTCCAGTTAGCACCAGATGCTAGCCTTTAGCCAACTTGAACAAAGTACTTAATATCTCTCCAAGAGGTTAGCATGGTCCAGTTAGCACCAGATGCTAGCCTTTAGCCAACTTGAACAAAGTACTTAATATCTCTCCAAGAGGTTAGCATGGTCCAGTTAGCACCAGATGCTAGCCTTTAGCCAACTTGAACAAAGTACTTAATATCTCTCCAAGAGGTTAGCATGGTCCAGTTAGCACCAGATGCTAGCCTTTAGCCAACTTGAACAAAGTACTTAATATCTCTCCAAGAGGTTAGCATGGTCCAGTTAGCACCAGATGCTAGCCTTTAGCCAACTTGAACAAAGTACTTAATATCTCTCCAAGAGGTTAGCATGGTCCAGTTAGCACCAGATGCTAGCCTTTAGCCAACTTGAACAAAGTACTTAATATCTCTCCAAGAGGTTAGCATGGTCCAGTTAGCACCAGATGCTAGCCTTTAGCCAACTTGAACAAAGTACTTAATATCTCTCCAAGAGGTTAGCATGGTCCAGTTAGCACCAGATGCTAGCCTTTAGCCAACTTGAACAAAGTACTTAATATCTCTCAAGAGGTTAGCATGGTCCAGTTAGCACCAGATGCTAGCCTTTAGCCAACTTGAACAAAGTACTTAATATCTCTCCAAGGGGTTAGCATGGTCCAGTTAGCACCAGATGCTAGCCTTTAGCCAACTTGAACAAAGTACTTAATATCTCTCCAAGGGGTTAGTATGGTCCAGTTAGCACCAGATGCTAGCCTTTATCCAACTTGAACAAAGTACTTAATATCTCTCCAAGAGGTTAGCATGGTCCAGTTAGCACCAGATGCTAGCCTTTAGCCAACTTGAACAAAGTACTTAATATCTCTCCAAGGGGTTAGTATGGTCCAGTTAGCACCAGATGCTAGCCCATTAGCTCCCTCTCTCTGGCCAACAAAATGACATAAATCACACAAACCACAAGGACACACATTGTTACAGTCTGTTGCTGATACAGTACTGTTACGTACGTTGCTATCCTGTTGTTACTTTAGCATCATGAAGATATGGGTTAAGTTCCATCATTAAACATAACATAACTCCTCATCACTCAGGCATGAAACAATATGCTGCCCTTATTGGTTTAATGCCCCAGCTCTGGTGTGAGTGACTAGCCCAAATGAAACAATATGCTGCCCTTATTGGTTTAATGCCCAGCTCTGGTGTGAGTGACTAGCCCACATGATACACTATGCTGCCTTTATTGGTTTAATGCCCAGCTCTGGTGTGAGTGACTAGCCCAAATGAAACAATATGCTGCCCTTATTGGTTTAATGCCCAGCTCTGGTGTGAGTGACTAGCCCACATGATACAATATGCTGCCTTCATTGGTTTAATGCCCAGCTCTGGTGTGAGTGACTAGCCCACATGATACAATATGCTGCCCTTATTGGTTTAATGCCCAGCTCTGGTGTGAGTGACTAGCCCACATGATACAATATGCTGCCCTTATTGGTTTAATGCCCAGCTCTGGTGTGAGTGACAAGCCCACATGATACAATATGCTGCCCTTATTGGTTTAATGCCCAGCTTTGGTGTGAGTGACTAGCCCAAATTAAACAATATGCTGCCCTTATTGGTTTAATGCCCAGCTCTGGTGTGAGTGACTAGCCCACATGATACAATATGCTGCCCTTATTGGTTTAATGCCCAGCTCTGGTGTGAGTGACTAGCCCACATGATACAATATGCTGCCCTTATTGGTTTAATGCCCAGCTCTGGTGTGAGTGACTAGCCCACATGATACAATATGCTGCCCTTATTGGTTTAATGCCCAGCTCTGGTGTGAGTGACTAGCCCAAATGAAACAATATGCTGCCCTTATTGGTTTAATGCCCAGCTCTGGTGTGAGTGACTAGCCCACATGATACACTATGCTGCCTTTATTGGTTTAATGCCCAGCTCTGGTGTGAGTGACTAGCCCAAATGAAACAATATGCTGCCCTTATTGGTTTAATGCCCAGCTCTGGTGTGAGTGACTAGCCCACATGATACAATATGCTGCCTTCATTGGTTTAATGCCCAGCTCTGGTGTGAGTGACTAGCCCACATGATACAATATGCTGCCCTTATTGGTTTAATGCCCAGCTCTGGTGTGAGTGACTAGCCCACATGATACAATATGCTGCCCTTATTGGTTTAATGCCCAGCTCTGGTGTGAGTGACAAGCCCACATGATACAATATGCTGCCCTTATTGGTTTAATGCCCAGCTTTGGTGTGAGTGACTAGCCCAAATTAAACAATATGCTGCCCTTATTGGTTTAATGCCCAGCTCTGGTGTGAGTGACTAGCCCACATGATACAATATGCTGCCCTTATTGGTTTAATGCCCAGCTCTGGTGTGAGTGACTAGCCCACATGATACAATATGCTGCCCTTATTGGTTTAATGCCCAGCTCTGGTGTGAGTGACTAGCCCACATGATACAATATGCTGCCCTTATTGGTTTAATGCCCAGCTCTGGTGTGAGTGACTAGCCCACATGATACAATATGCTGCCCTTATTGGTTTAATGCCCAGCTCTGGTGTGAGTGACTAGCCCACATGATACAATATGCTGCCCTTATTGGTTTAATGCCCAGCTCTGGTGTGAGTGACTAGCCCACATGATACAATATGCTGCCCTTATTGGTTTAATGCCCAGCTCTGGTGTGAGTGACTAGCCCACATGATACAATATGCTGCCCTTATTGGTTTAATGCCCAGCTCTGGTGTGAGTGACTAGCCCACATGATACAATATGCTGCCCTTATTGGTTTAATGCCCAGCTCTGGTTTGAGTGACTAGCCCACATGATACAATATGCTGCCCTTATTGGTTTAATGCCCAGCTCTGGTGTGAGTGACTAGCCCACATGATACAATATGCTGCCCTTATTGGTTTAATGCCCAGCTCTGGTGTGAGTGACTAGCCCACATGATACAATATGCTGCCCTTATTGGTTTAATGCCCAGCTCTGGTGTGAGTGACTAGCCCACATGATACAATATGCTGCCCTTATTGGTTTAATGCCCAGCTCTGGTGTGAGTGACAAGCCCACATGATACAATATGCTGCCCTTATTGGTTTAATGCCCAGCTCTGGTGTGAGTGACTAGCCCAAATTAAACAATATGCTGCCCTTATTGGTTTAATGCCCAGCTCTGGTGTGAGTGACTAGCCCACATGATACAATATGCTGCCCTTATTGGTTTAATGCCCAGCTCTGACTAGCCCACATGATGCTGATTGGTTTAATGCCCAGCTCTGGTGTGAGCCCCACATGATACAATATGCTGCCCTTATTGGTTTAATGCCCAGCTCTGGTGTGAGTGACTAGCCCACATGATACAATATGCTGCCCTTATTGGTTTAATGCCCAGCTCTGGTGTGAGTGACTAGCCCACATGATACAATATGCTGCCCTTATTGGTTTAATGCCCAGCTCTGGTGTGAGTGACTAGCCCACATGATACAATATGCTGCCCTTATTGGTTTAATGCCCAGCTCTGGTGTGAGTGACTAGCCCACATGATACAATATGCTGCCCTTATTGGTTTAATGCCCAGCTCTGGTGTGAGTGACTAGCCCACATGATACAATATGCTGCCCTTTTTTGGTTTAATGCCCAGCTCTGGTGTGAGTGACTAGCCCACATGATACAATATGCTGCCTTATTGGTTTAATGCCCAGCTCTGGTGTGAGTGACTAGCCCACATGATACAATATGCTGCCCTTATTGGTTTAATGTTTAATGCCCAGCTCTGGTTTAATGCCCAGCTCTGAGTGAGTGACTAGCCCACATGATACAATATGCTGCCCTTATTGGTTTAATGCCCAGCTCTGGTGTGAGTGACTAGCCCACATGATACAATATGCTGCCCTTATTGGTTTAATGCCCAGCTCTGGTGTGAGTGACTAGCCCACATGATACAATATGCTGCCCTTATTGGTTTAATGCCCAGCTCTGGTGTGAGTGACTAGCCCACATGATACAATATGCTGCCCTTATTGGTTTAATGCCCAGCTCTGGTGTGAGTGACTAGCCCACATGATACAATATGCTGCCCTTATTGGTTTAATGCCCAGCTCTGGTGTGAGTGACTAGCCCACATGATACAATATGCTGCCCTTATTGGTTTAATGCCCAGCTCTGGTGTGAGTGACTAGCCCACATGATACAATATGCTGCCCTTATTGGTTTAATGCCCAGCTCTGGTGTGAGTGACTAGCCCACATGATACAATATGCTGCCCTTATTGGTTTAATGCCCAGCTCTGGTGTGAGTGACTAGCCCACATGATACAATATGCTGCCCTTATTGGTTTAATGCCCAGCTCTGGTGTGAGTGACTAGCCCACATGATACAATATGCTGCCCTTATTGGTTTAATGCCCAGCTCTGGTGTGAGTGACTAGCCCACATGATACAATATGCTGCCCTTATTGGTTTAATGCCCAGCTCTGGTGTGAGTGACTAGCCCACATGATACAATATGCTGCCTTTATTGGTTTAATGCCCAGCTCTGGTTTGAGTGACTAGCCCACATGATACAATATGCTGCCCTTATTGGTTTAATGCCCAGCTCTGGTGTGAGTGACTAGCCCACATGATACAATATGCTGCCCTTATTGGTTTAATGCCCAGCTCTGGTGTGAGTGACTAGCCCACATGATACAATATGCTGCCTTTATTGGTTTAATGCCCAGGTCTGGTGTGAGTGACTAGCCCACATGATACAATATGCTGCCCTTATTGGTTTAATGCCCAGCTCTGGTGTTAATGCCCAGGTGACAAGCCCACATGATACAATATGCTGCCCTTATTGGTTTAATGCCCAGCTCTGGTGTGAGTGACTAGCCCAAATTAAACAATATGCTGCCCTTATTGGTTTAATGCCCAGCTCTGGTGTGAGTGACTAGCCCACATGATACAATATGCTGCCCTTATTGGTTTAATGCCCAGCTCTGGTGTGAGTGACTAGCCCACATGATACAATATGCTGCCCTTATTGGTTTAATGCCCAGCTCTGGTGTGAGTGACTAGCCCACATGATACAATATGCTGCCCTTATTGGTTTAATGCCCAGCTCTGGTGTGAGTGACTAGCCCACATGATACAATATGCTGCCCTTATTGGTTTAATGCCCAGCTCTGGTGTGAGTGACTAGCCCACATGATACAATATGCTGCCCTTATTGGTTTAATGCCCAGCTCTGGTGTGAGTGACTAGCCCACATGATACAATATGCTGCCCTTATTGGTTTAATGCCCAGCTCTGGTGTGAGTGACTAGCCCACATGATACAATATGCTGCCTTATTGGTTTAATGCCCAGCTCTGGTGTGAGTGACTAGCCCACATGATACAATATGCTGCCCTTATTGGTTTAATGCCCAGCTCTGGTGTGAGTGACTAGCCCACATGATACAATATGCTGCCCTTATTGGTTTAATGCCCAGCTCTGGTGTGAGTGACTAGCCCACATGATACAATATGCTGCCCTTATTGGTTTAATGCCCAGCTCTGGTGTGAGTGACAATATGCCCACAATGATACAATATGCTGCCCTTATTGGTTTAATGCCCAGCTCTGGTGTGAGTGACTAGCCCACATGATACAATATGCTGCCCTTATTGGTTTAATGCCCAGCTCTGGTGTGAGTGACTAGCCCACATGATACAATATGCTGCCCTTATTGGTTTAATGCCCAGCTCTGGTGTGAGTGACTAGCCCACATGATACAATATGCTGCCCTTATTGGTTTAATGCCCAGCTCTGGTGTGAGTGACTAGCCCACATGATACAATATGCTGCCCTTATTGGTTTAATGCCCAGCTCTGGTGTGAGTGACTAGCCCACATGATACAATATGCTGCCTTATTGGTTTAATGCCCAGCTCTGGTGTGAGTGACTAGCCCACATGATACAATATGCTGCCCTTATTGGTTTAATGCCCAGCTCTGGTGTGAGTGACTAGCCCACATGATACAATATGCTGCCCTTATTGGTTTAATGCCCAGCTCTGGTGTGAGTGACTAGCCCACATGATACAATATGCTGCCTTTATTGGTTTAATGCCCAGGTCTGGTGTGAGTGACTAGCCCACATGATACAATATGCTGCCCTTATTGGTTTAATGCCCAGCTCTGGTGTGAGTGACAAGCCCACATGATACAATATGCTGCCCTTATTGGTTTAATGCCCAGCTCTGGTGTGAGTGACTAGCCCAAATTAAACAATATGCTGCCCTTATTGGTTTAATGCCCAGCTCTGGTGTGAGTGACTAGCCCACATGATACAATATGCTGCCCTTTTTGGTTTAATGCCCAGCTCTGGTGTGAGTGACTAGCCCACATGATACAATATGCTGCCCTTATTGGTTTAATGCCCAGCTCTGGTGTGAGTGACTAGCCCACATGATACAATATGCTGCCCTTATTGGTTTAATGCCCAGCTCTGGTGTGAGTGACTAGCCCACATGATACAATATGCTGCCCTTATTGGTTTAATGCCCAGCTCTGGTGTGAGTGACTAGCCCACATGATACAATATGCTGCCCTTATTGGTTTAATGCCCAGCTCTGGTGTGAGTGACTAGCCCACATGATACAATATGCTGCCCTTATTGGTTTAATGCCCAGCTCTGGTGTGAGTGACTAGCCCACATGATACAATATGCTGCCCTTATTGGTTTAATGCCCAGCTCTGGTGTGAGTGACTAGCCCACATGATACAATATGCTGCCCTTATTGGTTTAATGCCCAGCTCTGAGTGACTAGCCCATGATACAATATGCTGCCCTTATTGGTTTAATGCCCAGCTCTGGTGTGAGTGACTAGCCCACATGATACAATATGCTGCCCTTATTGGTTTAATGCCCAGCTCTGGTGTGAGTGACTAGCCCACATGATACAATATGCTGCCCTTATTGGTTTAATGCCCAGCTCTGGTGTGAGTGACTAGCCCACATGATACAATATGCTGCCCTTATTGGTTTAATGCCCAGCTCTGGTGTGAGTGACTAGCCCACATGATACAATATGCTGCCCTTATTGGTTTAATGCCCAGCTCTGGTGTGAGTGACTAGCCCACATGATACAATATGCTGCCCTTATTGGTTTAATGCCCAGCTCTGGTGTGAGTGACTAGCCCACATGATACAATATGCTGCCCTTATTGGTTTAATGCCCAGCTCTGGTGTGAGTGACTAGCCCACATGATACAATATGCTGCCCTTATTGGTTTAATGCCCAGCTCTGGTGTGAGTGACTAGCCCACATGATACAATATGCTGCCCTTATTGGTTTAATGCCCAGCTCTGGTGTGAGTGACTAGCCCACATGATACAATATGCTGCCCTTATTGGTTTAATGCCCAGCTCTGGTGTGAGTGACTAGCCCACATGATACAATATGCTGCCCTTATTGGTTTAATGCCCAGCTCTGGTGTGAGTGACTAGCCCACATGATACAATATGCTGCCCTTATTGGTTTAATGCCCAGCTCTGGTGTGAGTGACTAGCCCACATGATACAATATGCTGCCCTTATTGGTTTAATGCCCAGCTCTGGTGTGAGTGACTAGCCCACATGATACAATATGCTGCCCTTATTGGTTTAATGCCCAGCTCTGGTGTGAGTGACTAGCCCACATGATACAATATGCTGCCCTTATTGGTTTAATGCCCAGCTCTGGTGTGAGTGACTAGCCCACATGATACAATATGCTGCCCTTATTGGTTTAATGCCCAGCTCTGGTGTGAGTGACTAGCCCACATGATACAATATGCTGCCCTTATTGGTTTAATGCCCAGCTCTGGTGTGAGTGACTAGCCCACATGATACAATATGCTGCCCTTATTGGTTTAATGCCCAGCTCTGGTGTGAGTGACTAGCCCACATGATACAATATGCTGCCCTTATTGGTTTAATGCCCAGCTCTGGTGTGAGTGACTAGCCCACATGATACAATATGCTGCCCTTATTGGTTTAATGCCCAGCTCTGGTGTGAGTGACTAGCCCACATGATACAATATGCTGCCCTTATTGGTTTAATGCCCAGCTCTGGTGTGAGTGACTAGCCCACATGATACAATATGCTGCCCTTATTGGTTTAATGCCCAGCTCTGGTGTGAGTGACTAGCCCACATGATACAATATGCTGCCCTTATTGGTTTAATGCCCAGCTCTGGTGTTGACTAGCCCACATGATACAATATGCTGCCCTTTTGGTTTAATGCCCAGCTCTGGTGTGAGTGACTAGCCCACATGATACAATATGCTGCCCTTTTTGGTTTAATGCCCAGCTCTGGTGTGAGTGACTAGCCCACATGATACAATATGCTGCCCTTATTGGTTTAATGCCCAGCTCTGGTGTGAGTGACTAACCCACATGATAAAATATGCTGCCCTTATTGGTTTAATGCCCAGCTCTGGTGTGAGTGACTAACCCACATGATACAATATGCTGCCCTTATTGGTTTAATGCCCAGCTCTGGTGTGAGTGACTAGCCCACATGATACAATATGCTGCCCTTATTGGTTTAATGCCCAGCTCTGGTGTGAGTGACTAGCCCACATGATACAATATGCTGCCCTTATTGGTTTAATGCCCAGCTCTGGTGTGAGTGACTAGCCCACATGATACAATATGCTGCCCTTATTGGTTTAATGCCCAGCTCTGGTGTGAGTGACTAGCCCACATGATACAATATGCTGCCCTTATTGGTTTAATGCCCAGCTCTGGTGTGAGTGACTAGCCCACATGATACAATATGCTGCCCTTATTGGTTTAATGCCCAGCTCTGGTGTGAGTGACTAGCCCACATGATACAATATGCTGCCCTTATTGGTTTAATGCCCAGCTCTGGTGTGAGTGACTAGCCCACATGATACAATATGCTGCCCTTATTGGTTTAATGCCCAGCTCTGGTGTGAGTGACAAGCCCACATGATACAATATGCTGCCCTTATTGGTTTAATGCCCAGCTCTGGTGTGAGTGACTAGCCCAAATTAAACAATATGCTGCCCTTATTGGTTTAATGCCCAGCTCTGGTGTGAGTGACTAGCCCACATGATACAATATGCTGCCCTTTTTTGGTTTAATGCCCAGCTCTGGTGTGAGTGACTAGCCCACATGATACAATATGCTGCCCTTATTGGTTTAATGCCCAGCTCTGGTGTGAGTGACTAACCCACATGATAAAATAGGCTGCCCTTATTGGTTTAATGCCCAGCTCTGGTGTGAGTGACTAACCCACATGATACAATATGCTGCCCTTATTGGTTTAATGCCCAGCTCTGGTGTGAGTGACTAACCCACATGATACAATATGCTGCCCTTATTGGTTTAATGCCCAGCTCTGGTGTGAGTGACTAGCCCACATGATACAATATGCTGCCCTTATTGGTTTAATGCCCAGCTCTGGTGGTGAGTGACTAGCCCACATGATACAATATGCTGCCCTTATTGGTTTAATGCCCAGCTCTGGTGTGAGTGACTAGCCCACATGATACAATATGCTGCCCTTATTGGTTTAATGCCCAGCTCTGGTGTGAGTGACTAGCCCACATGATACAATATGCTGCCCTTATTGGTTTAATGCCCAGCTCTGGTGTGAGTGACTAGCCCACATGATACAATAGGCTGCCCTTATTGGTTTAATGCCCAGCTCTGGTGTGAGTGACTAGCCCACATGATACAATATGCTGCCCTTATTGGTTTAATGCCCAGCTCTGGTGTGAGTGACTAGCCCACATGATACAATATGCTGCCCTTATTGGTTTAATGCCCAGCTCTGGTGTGAGTGACTAACCCACATGATACAATATGCTGCCCTTATTGGTTTAATGCCCAGCTCTGGTGTGAGTGACTAGCCCACATGATACAATATGCTGCCCTTATTGGTTTAATGCCCAGCTCTGGTGTGAGTGACTAGCCCACATGATACAATATGCTGCCCTTATTGGTTTAATGCCCAGCTCTGGTGTGAGTGACTAGCCCACATGATACAATATGCTGCCCTTATTGGTTTAATGCCCAGCTCTGGTGTGAGTGACTAGCCCACATGATACAATATGCTGCCCTTATTGGTTTAATGCCCAGCTCTGGTGTGAGTGACTAACCCAGTCATCACCCGTCACTGACCAGCAGGTCCCACGACATTTAAACCTGTCAGGACGAGCATGATGGCTCTAGTGCAGTGATTCCACTTTGACCTGACTCTCCACACAGCCTTGACAGTTGGATTGGCATCATGTTGGCTGGCCAGAGCTTCACACTATGCATCCTCACAGGACACCCAGGGAGGCACAAACCGGGTCACAGGACACCTGGGTTTGGGAGGTCTGGAGGGCAGAAGGTCAGGAGCTGTCAGTGGGACGAGGTTGGAGCTATGATTTATTTATCAGACCTGTCTCTGGTTGCCAAATTCCCAAATACACCCCCTCTAGTGGAGCGGTACGGTAGAACCCACAGTCCCATAGGGGCACCGACCACTAGTGAGGTAAAGGATTATAGACCAAACAGACATCAATCTATTGATCTTCATCATCCCAGACCTGGTCAGAGAGGCTGCAGACAGACAGGATAAACACTTCGATTGGTCGGCTGTTTTGGCTTTCACACACTGTACAGCATTTGATATTGTGATTTTGTGTGCATGTGTGCGTGTGCGCATGTTTGTATATGTGTGTGCTTGAGTGTGCCACAATCCAGTACACACACACGTACACATACATACCCGCGCACACGCGCACACATTCACCCATGCACACACACTGGCTGGGTGGGTGGGTGGCTGGGTGGGTGGGTGGTAGGGTGGTATCAGGGTGGTAGGGTGGTAGGGTGGTAGGGTGGTAGGGTGGGTGGGTGGTAGGGTGGGAGGGTGGTAGGGTGGGAGGGTGGGTGGGTGGTAGGGTGGCTGGGTGGGTGGCAGGGTGGGTGGGTGGTAGGGTGGTAGGGTGGGTGGGTGTTAGGGTGGGTGGGTGGTAGGGTGGTAGGGTGGTAGGGTGGGTGGGTGGTAGGGTGGTAGGGTGGTAGGGTGGTAGGGTGGTAGGGTGGTAGGGTGGTAGGGTGGTAGGGTGGGTGGGTGGATGGGTGGTAGTGTGGTAGGGTGGTAGGGTGGTAGGGTGGGTGGGTGGGTGGGAGGGTGGCAGGGTGGCAGGGTGGCTGGGTGGTAGGGTGGCTGGGTGGTAGGGTGGTAGGGTGGTAGGGTGGCAGGGTGGCAGGGTGGGTGGGTGGTAGGGTGGCAGGGTGGCAGGGTGGCAGTGGGTGGGTGGTAGGGTGGCTGGGTGGTAGGGTGGTAGGGTGGGTGGGTGGGTGGGTGGTAGGGTGGTAGGGTGGGTGGGTGGTAGGGTGGTAGGGTGGGTGGTAGTGTGGTAGGGTGGTAGGGTGGGTGGGTGGGTGGGTGGCAGTGTGGGTGGGTGGGAGGGTGGGTGTGGGTGGCTGGGTGGCAGGGTGGCTGGGTGGTAGGGTGGGTGGGTGGGTGGCAGGGTGGCAGGGTGGCTGGGTGGTAGGGTGGGTGGGTGGTAGGGTGGTAGGGTGGTAGGGTGGCAGGGTGGCAGGGTGGGTGGGTGGTAGGGTGGCAGGGTGGCAGGGTGGGTGGGTGGTAGGGTGGCTGGGTGGCAGGGTGGTAGGGTGGTAGGGTGGTAGGGTGGGTGGTAGGGTGGCAGGGTGGCAGGGTGGGTGGGTGGTAGGGTGGCTGGGTGGTAGGGTGGTGGTAGGGTGGCTGGGTGGGTGGGTGGTAGGGTGGCTGGGTGGGTGGGTGGTAGGGTGGCTGGGTAGGGTGGTAGGGTGGTAGGGTGGTAGGGTGGTGGTGGTAGTGTGGCTGGGTGGTAGGGTGGTAGGGTGGTAGGGTGGTAGGGTGGTAGGGTGGCTGGGTGGTAGGGTGGCTGGGTGGTAGGGTGGTAGGGTGGTAGGGTGGTAGGGTGGTAGGGTGGCTGGGTGGGTGGGTGGTTGGGTGGTTGGTAGGGTGGTAGGGTGGGTGGTAGGGTGGTAGGGTGGTAGGGTGGTAGGGTGGCTGGGTGGCTGGTAGGGTGGCTGGTAGGGTGGCTGGTAGGGTGGCTGGGTGGCTGGGTGGTAGGGTGGCTGGGTGGCTGGGAGGGTGGCTGGTAGGGTGGTAGGGTGGTAGGGTGGTAGGGTGGCTGGGTGGCTGGGTGGTAGGGTGGTAGGGTGGTAGGGTGGTGGGTGGCTGGGTGGTAGGGTGGCTGGTGGCTGGGTGGTAGGGTGGCTGGGTGGTAGGGGTGGTAGGGTGGTAGGGTGGTAGGGTGGTAGGGTGGCTGGGTGGGTAGGGTGGCTGGGTGGTAGGGTGGTAGGGTGGCTGGGTGGTAGGGTGGTAGGGGCTGGTAGGGTGGTAGGGTGGTAGGGTGGTAGGGTGGTAGGGTGGTAGGGTGGTGGGTGGTAGGGTGGTAGGGTGGTAGGGTGGCTGGGTGGTAGGGTGGTAGGGTGGTAGGGTGGTAGGGTGGTAGGGTGGCTGGGTGGTAGGGTGGTAGGGTGGCAGGGTGGTAGGGTGGCTGTAGGGTGGTAGGGTGGTAGGGTGGTAGGGTGGCTGGGTGGCAGGGTGGTAGGGTGGGAGGGTGGTAGGGTGGTAGGGTGGTAGGGTGGTAGGGTGGCTGGGTGGCTGGGTGGCTGGGTGGTAGGGTGGTGGGTGGTAGGGTGGTAGGGTGGTAGGGTGGTAGGGTGGCTGGGTGGTAGGGTGGTAGGGTGGTAGGGTGGTAGGGTGGTAGGGTGGTAGGGTGGTGGGGGTGGCTGGGTGGTAGGGTGGCAGGGTGGTAGGGTGGTAGGGTGGTAGGGTGGTAGGGTGGCTGGGTGGTAGGGTGGTAGGGTGGTAGGGTGGTAGGGTGGTAGGGTGGTAGGGTGGCTGGGTGGTAGGGTGGCTGGGTGGTGGGTGGTAGGGGGTGGTAGGGTGGTAGGGTGGTAGGGTGGCTGGGTGGCAGGGTGGGTGGGTGGTAGGGTGGTAGGGTGGTAGGGTGGTAGGGTGGTAGGGTGGCTGGGTGGTAGGGTGGTAGGGTGGTAGGGTGGTAGGGTGGTAGGGTGGTAGGGTGGCTAGGGTGGTAGGGTGGTAGGGTGGTAGGGTGGTAGGGTGGTAGGGTGGTAGGGTGGTAGGGTGGTAGGGTGGTAGGGTGGTAGGGTGGTAGGGTGGTAGGGTGGTAGGGTGGTAGGGTGGCTGGGTGGTAGGGTGGCTGGGTGGCTGGGTGGCAGGGTGGCAGGGTGGTAGGGTGGTAGGGTGGTAGGGTGGTAGGGTGGTAGGGTGGTAGGGTGGCAGGGTGGCAGGGTGGCAGGGTGGTAGGGTGGTAGGGTGGGTAGGGTGGTAGGGTGGTGGGTGGTAGGGTGGCAGGGTGGCAGGGTGGCAGGGTGGCAGGGTGGTAGGGTGGTAGGGTGGTAGGGTGGCAGGGTGGGTAGGGTGGCAGGGTGGCAGGGTGGCAGGGTGGCAGGGTGGTAGGGTGGTAGGGTGGTAGGGTGGTAGGGTGGTAGGGTGGTAGGGTGGTAGGGTGGTAGGGTGGTAGGGTGGTAGGGTGGTAGGGTGGTAGGGTGGTAGGGTGGTAGGGTGGTAGGGTGGTAGGGTGGCTGGGTGGCAGGGTGGTAGGGTGGTAGGGTGGTAGGGTGGTAGGGTGGTAGGGTGGTAGGGTGGTAGGGTGGTAGGGTGGCTGGGTGGTAGGGTGGTAGGGTGGTAGGGTGGTAGGGTGGTAGGGTGGTAGGGTGGTAGGGTGGCAGGGTGGTAGGGTGGTAGGGTGGTAGGGGTGGTAGGGTGGTAGGGTGGCTGGTAGGGTGGTAGGGTGGTAGGGTGGTAGGGTGGTAGGGTGGTAGGGTGGCAGGGTGGTAGGGTGGTGGGTGGCAGGGTGGTAGGGTGGTAGGGTGGCTAGGGTGGTGGGTGGTAGGGTGGTAGGGTAGGGTGGTGGTAGGGTGGTAGGGTGGTAGGGTGGTGGGTGGTAGGGTGGTAGGGTGGTAGGGTGGTAGGGTGGTAGGGTGGCAGGGTGGTGGGGGGGAGGGGTGGTAGGGTGGCGGGGTGGCTGGGTGGCAGGGTGGCAGGGTGGTAGGGTGGCAGGGTGGTAGGGTGGTAGGGTGGTAGGGTGGTAGGGTGGTAGGGTGGGGTGGGGGTGGTAGGGTGGTAGGGTGGTAGGGTGGTAGGGTGGTAGGGTGGTAGGGTGGTAGGGTGGCAGGGTGGTAGGGTGGTAGGGTGGTAGGGTGGTAGGGTGGTAGGGTGGTAGGGTGGTAGGGTGGTAGGGTGGTAGGGTGGCAGGGTGGCAGGGTGGTAGGGTGGTAGGGTGGTAGGGTGGTAGGGTGGTAGGGTGGTAGGGTGGCTGGGTGGTAGGGTGGTAGGGTGGTAGGGTGGTAGGGTGGTAGGGTGGTAGGGTGGTAGGGTGGTAGGGTGGTAGGGTGGTAGGGTGGTAGGGTGGCAGGGTGGCAGGGTGGTAGGGTGGTAGGGTGGTAGGGTGGTAGGGTGGTAGGGTGGTAGGGTGGTAGGGTGGTAGGGTGGCAGGGTGGCTGGGTGGTAGGGTGGTAGGGTGGTAGGGTGGTAGGGTGGTAGGGTGGTAGGGTGGTAGGGTGGCAGGGTGGTAGGGTGGCAGGGTGGTAGGGTGGTAGGGTGGTAGGGTGGTAGGGTGGTAGGGTGGTAGGGTGGTAGGGTGGTAGGGTGGTAGGGTGGTAGGGTGGTAGGGTGGATGTTGTAGACACTAGGTGATGATAGTTATTAAAATAATCCTCAGCTGAGATGACAAAACAGCAGGAGCCTGACAACGCTGTGCCATCACCACGCCAACACAGTGCCAACACCTTGGCAACCCCTCGCCAACACAGTGTAAGGCTGTCACAAACCCGATCTGTCCTCTGTCAGGCCGTTCCGCCCACCTCGGAGGCTAGAGCGGGCAGAGACAGTTCCCCGGGCAGCACAGGAACTGACACGTCTTCCTAACACGGCACTTTAGTCATCACCCAAACAGGCCAAATGAAATGGTACTTCATTGATTTTTACATAGATCAACATGAATGCATGAAGACCTCAGAGAGACTGATTAGAGAGAGCCATTGGGCCGAACATCTCATAACTCTGGTTCACACCCAAACACACCAATTCAGCAGCAGTCATCATTTCTTGTGTTAAGGCATTTGGCAAGATGCCAACAAGATAACAACGTGTTTTACATCTCAATTAGAGTTGCCTCAACATGTGCAGCTCTGAGAAGTGACTGTGTTTTTATGTATCTTTAAAGTGCCGTTGACGTGAAAACGGACTAATAGACGAGCATTTCCACATGTGGATAAATAGAGCTTCAGTTTTCATAAGAGCTTCGGGTGTCACAAAAAACTCCATATAGATCCAATTAAATAATGCTAATTATTCTGTTTTTTAAAGGGTGTGACTGCAAATCTGAATATTCACAACTCTTCACAAGTCTTTGTTTTACACAGAATACAGACCATATAATTACCGTGGCATTGCACATAACAGAAATATCTATAATAGCATACTGTTCCTGTGAGCTAAAACTCCACGCTAGTTAGTCACTATAGAAATGATAATGGTTAATTAATGGTTAACGTTTTAAGTGAAATATGCTGCATGATTCTCTATAGTAACTATTTGATCAGGCATTTTGAGCTTCTTTAGATGTTTTTTAAAGTAGACTTTTGTTTTAAATCTGTATTACATATTAAATACCGCATTAATTATCGGAAGCTACCTTCATATATGAAACTTGTGCAGAAACTTCAGGAAAGTTAAAAAAATGTTGCCAGGGCTAAAATGGGAAAATGAGACCATGTGCCAAACATAATATGAAAAGTCTGTTTGTAAACACCATCTGGACACAATATTAATATACACAAGTATTGTTCTACCAATTTAAAGTCACAGAAATACTGACTATATATCAGTTAATAGCCTCATATAATCCATAGTACATCATTGTACAATATCTCATTAACCCATTACATCCAATACAAAATATGCCATGCCAGCATATCTCCTGCTACTCACACACACACACACACACACACACACACCACACACACACTGAAACAGTCCACACACAGACACACACACACACACACACACACACACACACACACACTGAAACAGTCCACACACAGACACACACACACACACACAGACACACACACACACACACACTGAAACACTCCAAACACTCGCGCACACACACACACACACACACACACACACACACACCACACACACACTGAAACACTCCACACACTCGCGCACACACACACACACACACACACACCACACACACACTGAAACACTCCACACACTCGCGCACATAGCTGCCTGGTTGAATAACTAATGTGTGTGTCTGAGATATCCTGCTCCCCTAACACACATAATCCATTGTCAGGACAGCAGACTAGTATTGATTACAAACCACACAGGAGAAACAGCAGGAAGAGGAGGAGAAGACTAGAAGACTACTAGATAAGTGATGAGAAGACACTAATGATCCAGAACAAGTCCTGAAAGTTGTGTCATGGATCAGACATTCTGGTCCAACAAATCCCATAGATGTTCAGTCTGGTTGAGTTCTGGGGAATTTGGAAGACAGAGTAACACCTCCCATTCCCAAACAATGTGTGGTAGGGATCCATATCCTGCTGAAGGAGGCACTGTCATCAGGGACTAGTATTGCAATGGAGGTGTGTAACAATGTTTAGGCACAAGCCACGTGTCAGATGAACGTCCACATATGTCGATGTCGCCCAGGTCATTATGTCACGTTAACTACCACAACAGATTGTTTGCTTACCATCTAATCTACCCAGAAATGGACATGTCCTTGTGTGTCCATGAACCTGTGTTCAAACCTATTCATCTTTTTCTGATTTAGTTGTTTTAGAGAATTAATTCATATGATTAAAAAATGTCTCCAAATCTTGACCATGAAGTTAGATTTGTCCTAGGTCCTTTGATCATCCTTGAGATGTCTTGAGAACTTCACTGAAGTCCAGCTGTGGCACGTGCAATTGACTGTACCTAATTTAGAAAGCCACATAGATGTGTATATCGGTCCCACAATACACATTTCCTGTCAGAAAACAAAGTCATGAAGTCCAATGAACTCTCCATGGCCTCTGAAACTGAATTGTGTTTTGAGATATATATCTGTGGAAGGTCATAGAAAATTGCAAAAGCACTGAGAGTTCCCAGAAGCCCAGTGGGCTCCATCATTGAGAATGGGACATGTTTGTATCCACCATGACCGCCCCTAGAGCTGACCATCCAGACAAACTAAGTGAACGAGCACGAAGCTCCACGGTCAGGGTGGTGATTAAGAACATAACAGAGGCTGAGTTTCTCTATGGGGATGGAGAACCTGTTTACCTGACTGGTTACCTGGCTGGTTACCTGACTGGTTACCTGACTGGTTACCTGTTACCTGACTGGTTACCTGACTGGTTACCTGACTGGTTACCTGACTGGTTACCTGACTGGTTACCTGTTACCTGACTGGTTACCTGACTGGTTACCTGACTGGTTACCTGTTACCTGACTGGTTACCTGACTGGTTACCTGACTGGTTACCTGACTGGTTACCTGACTGGTTACCTGTTACCTGACTGGTTACCTGACTGGTTACCTGGCTGGTTACCTGACTGGTTACCTGACTGGTTACCTGACTGGTTACCTGTTACCTGACTGGTTACCTGACTGGTTACCTGACTGGTTACCTGACTGGTTACCTGTTACCTGACTGGTTACCTGACTGGTTACTTGACTGAGAGAATGATGAACAAAGAAAAATACAAAGGGTGCCTGAAACAAACAAATCCAGCGAGACTCTGGAAACAAATCCCCATTCAGGAGGAGAATGACCAAGCAAATAGCCAAGACATTTGCTAGATTGTTTTCCAGATATGAGCGTGTGTGAATGTATTTAAGTGGGCCAGTGAAATACAGGACCCCGTTTCTAAAATGTTCTGAATAAAAGGTCTGAATACATTTGAATATGAGATTTATTACAAAAAGGTATAACACAAAAAATAAATGTGAGCAAAAAGAAACTATGTCTATAACAAAACAAAATGTGTGGAGTGTGAATGTGAGTAAATTCTTTTCAAACGCACTTGATATCTGTGATTGCATTATTTATGTTTCCACTGTTTCTCAGTGTTGTCTGCCATGAATTTCCAGAATATGTGTATGAATGTATGTTCCTGGTGAAGAATCAGTTCAGTTTAGCATATAATAGAGATAATCTGAATAGCCCTGAGCTCCTGTTCCCACACAGGGAAAGTGTTGGCCGGGAGAAGGAGGAAAAAAGGAAGGAAGAAGGAAATAAGGAAGGAGGAAATAAGGAAGGTGAAATCTGCACTACTTCCCTGGAGCGTTTTTATCACGGCCCACACATCGCTCACAAAGGTCACTCTAACAGGTCTCAAACAAATGCACTTACCTAAATACACAGACACACACAGACACACACAGACACACAGACACACAGACACACAGACACACAGACACACAGACACACACAATGTTATATATCATATCCCTTCAGGTTTTGAATTCAAAATCTCTGTTTACATCTATTTTCAATTACTATTAACAAAGGCAGAGAAAATGGTCAGTCATTAATGTCATAAGACTGTGAGCTTGAAATAATCTATTTTGGTTATTAAACTACTGTGTGTGGAGTGATTAATGTGTGTGTGTGTGTGTGTGTGTGTGTGTGTCTGTGTGTGTGTGTGTGTGTGGAGTGATTAATGCCACTAATGAAATTGCATCATGTGTCTCTGATCTGTACTGGCTGTGTGTGAGTGTGTGTGTGTGTGTGTGTGTGTGTGTGTGTGTGTGTGTGTGTGTGTGTGTGTGTGTGTGTGTGCTGTTCAGCGCAAAGTTGTTAAACATAGAGGTCTTATGAGATCAAGGCCAGGATAAACAGACCAAATAATCCATGGATGTCCAGTATCAGGTGGTACCATTGGGTCCTGGTTATAGTAAATAGAGGGTAGGTGGTACCAGTGGGTCCTGGTTACAGTAAATAGAGGGTAGGTGGTACCAGTGGGTCCTGGTTACAGTAAATAGAGGGTAGGTGGTACCAGTGGGTCCTGGTTACAGTAAATAGAGGGTAGGTGGTACCAGTGGGTCCTGGTTACAGTAAATAGAGGGTAGGTGGTACCAGTGGGTCCTGGTTACAGTAAATAGAGGGTAGGTGGTACCAGTGGGTCCTGGTTACAGTAAATAGAGGGTAGGTGGTACCAGTGGGTCCTGGTTACAGTAAATAGAGGGTAGGTGGTACCAGTGGGTCCTGGTTACAGTAAATAGAGGGTAGGTGGTACCAGTGGGTCCTGGTTACAGTAAATAGAGGGTAGGTGGTACCAGTGGGTCCTGGTTACAGTAAATAGAGGGTAGGTGGTACCAGTAGGTCCTGGTTACAGTAAATAGAGGGTATTTGGTACCAGTGGGTCCTGGTTACAGTAAATAGAGGGTAGGTGGTACCAGTGGGTCCTGGTTACAGTAAATAGAGGGTAGGTGGTACCAGTGGGTCCTGGTTACAGTAAATAGAGGGTAGGTGGTACCAGTGGGTCCTGGTTACAGTAAATAGAGGGTAGGTGGTACCAGTGGGTCCTGGTTACAGTAAATAGAGGGTAGGTGGTACCAGTGGGTCCTGGTTACAGTAAATAGAGGGTAGGTGGTACCAGTGGGTCCTGGTTACAGTAAATAGAGGGTAGGTGGTACCAGTAGGTCCTGGTTACAGTAAATAGAGGGTATTTGGTACCAGTGGGTCCTGGTTACAGTAAATAGAGGGTAGGTGGTACCAGTGGGTCCTGGTTACAGTAAATAGAGGGTAGGTGGTACCAGTGGGTCCTGGTTACAGTAAATAGAGGGTAGGTGGTACCAGTGGGTCCTGGTTACAGTAAATAGAGGGTAGGTGGTACCAGCGGGTCCTGGTTACAGTAAATAGAGGGTAGGTGGTACCAGTGGGTCCTGGTTACAGTAAATAGAGGGTAGGTGGTACCAGTGGGTCCTGGTTACAGTAAATAGAGGGTAGGTGGTACCAGTGGGTCCTGGTTACAGTAAATAGAGGGTAGGTGGTACCAGTGGGTCCTGGTTACAGTAAATAGAGGGTAGGTGGTACCAGTAGGTCCTGGTTACAGTAAATAGAGGGTAGGTGGTACCAGTGGGTCCTGGTTACAGTAAATAGAGGGTAGGTGGTACCAGTGGGTCCTGGTTACAGTAAATAGAGGGTAGGTGGTACCAGTGGGTCCTGGTTACAGTAAATAGAGGGTAGGTGGTACCAGTGGGTCCTGGTTACAGTAAATAGAGGGTAGGTGGTACCAGTGGGTCCTGGTTACAGTAAATAGAGGGTAGGTGGTACCAGTAGGTCCTGGTTACAGTAAATAGAGGGTATTTGGTACCAGTGGGTCCTGGTTACAGTAAATAGAGGACAGGTGGTACCAGACAGTTAGAGCTTACAGAGGTGTCACAGTAACTAAAGATGGAGAGAATAATTTGGCAAAGAAAAAAAGAAAAATAAGCAGTGGCAGAGAGATAGAAAGGCAGAGTGAGATTGAGAGAGTTCTGTTTTCAGTGGTGTGTTAACCATTAGACAAGAGAAGATGAAAGAAACCAGTTATGAGCTCAAACCAATAGTATGTCAGTAGAAGGAAGGCCCAGCTGTGGGCTGACCAATAGTATGTCAGTAGAAGGAAGGCCCAGCTGTGTAGAAGGTAGGCTAGATGTTGTGAACCAGGCATTTGTATGGAAATGGACCAGGACAGAATAAATAAAAGACGTCATGGTGGCATCTGCCTTTAGGGCACTCATCCAGAACAGAGTGCATTGTGGGTGGGACTTACATGCTACTTCCAGGGATGCGTTCCTGCTGACGGCCTCCCCCAGGTAGTTACGGGCCACACACACGTAGCTTCCATCGTCCGGTTTGCTACGTCGTCCGTGGACGATGCGCAGGAAGAAGAGTGATCCACTGGGCAGCAGCATGCGATGTGAACGGGGGTTGTCCCGGTCCGTCTCCACACGCTCCCCATCTTTGTACCACTCCACCGTGGGGGCGGGACGACCCTCCGCCTTGCAGTTGAGGGTGGCCGGTTCCCCCTTTGACACAATGAGGTCAGACGGGTGCTCCACGATACGGGGAGGGGAGTCGTCCTGGCGCAGACGAGATCCTGGGAGAGAAGAGAAATTGCAGTGATATTAAGTATGATTGATTATGTGTAAATCACACTGAGATAAATGTGTATAAATGAGTTCCCGTCTCATCCAGGCAGTACAGATGTGACTAGAAAATAATAAAAGCCTGCATACCAACACAGACATGGTAGAGGACACATGAGGACACAATGTTTTTGCATGCTATGAACATTTGATAAAATACAAAACTTCAAAAAATTTAAATATTGTTGTTTCGTTAAATAGGGGAACTAACAATTAAAGCGCAAGCTAGCAACAACCAATCTGTGATCCTGTACGTACAGGTTCTACACTGTCTGTCTGTCCCAAGGATGGGTTGCACAGTGAACGAATCAACGAGAGAAAAGACAACCCAACAAGTTGGGGACAAGTGTTTGATATCATTATGAAGCACTTGCTTTCACTCCGCCTCTAGCTTCTACCCAGCCACTACCCATAACCCCCTCTTCTCCTATTCTGCGTCGGAGGCAGTGAGGCCAACCACACAGAACAACATGATTCAATCATTACTCTGGAGAAATGACAAACAGTTCTCTGTGTTTCTCTGTAAGCACTTAGCGAGGTTATCCTGGGAGAGAGCTAGCTTTAGCGTTTGCTTGGAACACCTGACTGAACCAGGACACCAATACATGTGACCTGCCATATACACCTGATTCTAATGCTTCCAACGGTCAGGACATCTGCTAAAAAAGCCCTAACTAAATGAAATGCCACCTTCCCAAATTCTGTTTACTTCCCATTCCACAGACAGGTTTATCTAATCCTAATCGGAATGAAGCTTCCAGCCTCTGTCATTCCTAGAAGCTCACTCTTCATCAGAGCACTCTCAGATGATTTCCAAATGCACTCCAGTGTGGCCAATCTGTATGACTCACCACTCTCTTCCCAACACCTCCCAACTAGTGTTTAGTGGTTCTAATGGGGCTCGACCCATTCACTGTTACAATAGCTTACACATGTGGATATACAGCACAGACCTCCATATGACCAGTGGTTTCTCACTGTTACAATAGCTTACACATGTGGATATACAGCACAGACCTCCATATGACCAGTGGTTTCTCACTGTTACAATAGCTTACACATGTGGATATACAGCACAGACCTCCATATGACCAGTGGTTTCTCACTGTTACAATAGCTTACCCATGTGGATATACAGCACAGACCTCCATATGACCAGTGGTTTCTCACTGTTACAATAGCTTACACATGTGGATTCATCCCGTAAGAAATTGCTCTTAAAGGTCTTCCGACAACCTGAACTTTCTGAGATAAGGTTTTCTACAACAGAGCAGCCAAACTCATTACTCTTTACCTTATCTCTCCCTCACTCACTTTCTCTCTCATCTTCACTCTCTGAGGTAAAACTGCAGGCAACAGCAGCTACAGTGACTGCCTGCAAGCAGAAATGTCCTGGGTACGCTTGACTGGGATTTGGCTGCACTCTGGCTAAACAAAAACATATGATAACAGCACTATCGCCTATTGCACTTGAACTCAGACCATATCAACTGTCACAACTACTTCAGCTGACATCTGAAATAGAAATGGACTGTACATATCTGCTTATGTTATACCCCTGAGAGGGGAAGAAATAATCCCCATCACAGGAAGGTACTTACAGCGTTCACACACTTATTACAAATTCCACTTATCGAGAACTGAATACAAAATAAAGATGATTGACCCTGTTGGACAAATGTGAAACAGTCACAGTGCTGTAGGGGTTACAGGAGGTCCTCTAAAAGTGACAGATGATGAAAATGTCTGTGTCTATGACTTGGAGTTCTGTTTTATCACCAGATTACATTCACTCAGCACTGGGAATACCTAACTCAATAGTCAATACCTGACTCTAATCTAATCTGAGAGAATCAAATAAATGACAATGTTTTAATGGCCTTGTGCTGAAACGTATCTACTAACAACGTAACTTAACACAAGTTCATAGAAAGTACACAACCGCAAAACGAACAGCATAAAATGAAATGGTATAGTGACAAAATGAGAGAGGGTAGTTAGTGAGCCATAAAGTGTGTGCATGCAGAAACTGGAGAAACTGTAATACTACTAATGATCTGTACAAACAACCGTTCTGCAATATATATATATATATATATATATAATATTATGTTAATTAAAAAAAATAGATAATGTAATTGTATTTGCCCCGAAGATTGTAAAAATGCAAAACATTGACTTAAAAAGATTAGAATAAACTGGCCATTATGAGAAGAATAAACAGTTGTTTAATTAATTCTAATTTTGTATAAATAATATTACAAGGAAACAATTAAGTTTGTTAAAAACCAGTTGGTTTAAATTCTGATAGAAATGATAATGTATACCAGAGATATAATATAAATCCAACCTGAGGTTCTAATTGTAATGGGTTATAAAATATGACCATTAACAGAGTTGTGGCATTTAACAAGATGATACAGGCTGTATTCACGCACGCTCATGCATTGTATCTCAATAATTCCCTACTCAATATATACTATACATCATAGTCCCTTATTGCTTAATTAAAATCAGATTTTGTATTGTCTGAAATCTGAATAGCCTTCTGAATCACATGGATATAAACCCCATCACATGGATAACGGTGATATGATTTTTAAACACGATATTTCAATATTTTTGCTGATCTCCAACAAGTTTAAGCTACAAAATGAGCGCCCATGACCGCAATTCAAAGGTGACTGAACGAGCTTCCATAAGTGAGAAAGCAGACAGTTGATATGAGAGGAAAGACTAATTCAGTGGTATGGAAGTGGTTCAGCTTTCTGAGATCTGATAAACTGCAGGTTTCAGCGTGATGCTAAATGTGCCGGAGAATGGAGCCGACTGGCAGCGTGTTATGTTAAAGCTGCAGTACCTTTTTAGTTAAAAATTAGCAAAATGTATATGAGCCAGTACATCATGAATCCAATATAAAAACGGCGTTTTTGTTTTATCCGGAATCACTATGGTACACCTATAATAAGTGTTTATATTCGGACTATTTTAAACTACTTCGGCTCCGCTGCGGAGTAGACCAGTAGGCTACCTGCGTGATTCGTCATAGACATAATCCGCAAGATGCATGCAGAGCGCCAAAAGTTACGTTTAAAGTTAAATATATTAATAAGATCAGTCAGAGAGTCTTATTTTTATTTGACTTTACTTGTTTGTATAAAGGTTAAATTCAAATAAAAGGCGAACTTAAATTCATTTGTACAGTTTTATTTCTAAAATATTATGGAGTTTTATAGGTTTCATAGACTTGGCAAATACATTTTTCAGAAGACTACAGTCTTCCGTTGTGGGTGTTCTTGGCATTTTTTATTGTTCATATCGATATCGGAATTATATCGTATCAACCGAAATTAAGAAATATATCGTGATATAAAATGTGGCCATATCGTCCAGCCCTAATATGGATATAAACCCCATCACATGGATACAAACCCCATCACATATAAACCCCCTCTAGACACAAATCAATGCTCTCAATGTGGACGTGGTCATCAACAACAGCTGCAGGTTCAGTGGGGACTAACACGTTGGCCTGGCCAGCCCATATTGAGCTATAGACACGAATAGGAGTGCTGTGTTCACCCAAGTGATGGGGCTCAAGGGACAGACAGTGCATATGACCAATAAGTTCCAGAGAGTACAGACCGAGACAAATCACTGGGCACCTCTCATTATTTATCATTATAGTGTCTGTGACACCTTTTGTCTCTTTTAAGACACATCTCAAACAGCTGGATATGGACATATCAGAGCAAACACCTTCAACTCTTTGATCCATCAACACAAAAGATTCCAACAGTGAAACTTTCGGGCGATCAGTGGTGTCTATTAAATGTTAAAGAGTCAAGTTACCTTTGTGTTTTCAGCAACACAATGACAATACAAATTGAAGCGTATTGAATATTGCATGCGATCCAACCCGAGCAATTCCACCAAGCACACGATGTCGTTATATTCAACCCGAATAAATTATGGATTTAATTATCAGCCAAACATTACAAAATAGAGCTCAGAAAATTGCAAATCATGACTTTCATATAATGACCAAATACTCAGGAACAGCCAGTCAACTGAATCTGCAATACGTGATTTTTAATTCAATTCAAACAAGAAGATTTAAAAAATGACATGAGACAATAAATAAGGATTGTGTAGCAGAGCTTAATTACAGTATCTCACCCACATGATGGGATCACACACCTTTATAATGACCACACACCTTTATAGTAACCACACACCTTTATAATAACCGCACACCTTTATAATGACCACACACCTTTATAGTAACCACACACCTTTATAGTAACCACACACCTTTATAATGACCACACACCTTTATAGTAACCACACACCTTTATAGTAACCGCACACCTTTATAGTAACCGCACACCTTTATAATGACCGCACACCTTTATAGTAACCACACACCTTTATAGTAACCGCACACATTTATAATAACCGCACACCTTTATAATGACCGCACACCTTTATAATAACCGCACACCTTTATAATGACCGCACACCTTTATAATGACCGCACACCTTTATAATGACCGCACACCTTTATAATGCCCGCACACATTTATAATGACCGCACACATTTATAATGACCGCACACATTTATAATGACCGCACACCTTTATAATGACCGCACACCTTTATAATGACCACACACCTTTATAATGACCACACACCTTTATAATGACCGCACACCTTTATAATGAACACACACCTTTATAATAACCACACACCTTTATAATAACCACACACCTTTATAATAACCACACACCTTTATAGTAACCACACACCTTTATAGTAACCACACACCTTTATAGTAACCACACACCTTTATAGTAACCACACACCTTTATAGTAACCACACACCTTTATAGTAACCACACACCTTTATAGTAACCACACACCTTTATAGTAACCACACACCTTTATAGTAACCACACACCTTTATAGTAACCACACACCTTTATAGTAACCACACACCTTTATAGTAACCACACACCTTTATAGTAACCACACACCTTTATAGTAACCACACACCTTTATAGTAACCACACACCTTTATAGTAACCACACACCTTTATAGTAACCACACACCTTTATAGTAACCACACACCTTTATAATAACCACACACCTTTATAATAACCACACACCTTTATAGTAACCACACACCTTTATAGTAACCACACACCTTTATAATAACCACACACATTTATAATAACCACACACATTTATAATAACCACACACCTTTATAGTAACCACACACCTTTATAGTAACCACACACCTTTATAGTAACCACACACATTTATAATAACCACACACATTTATATTGACCACACACCTTTATAGTGACCACACACCTTTATAGTGACCACACACCTTTATAGTGACCACACACCTTTATAGTGACCACACACCTTTATAGTGACCACACACCTTTATAGTGACCACACACCTTTATAGTGACCACACACCTTTATAGTGACCACACACCTTAATAGTGACCACACACCTTAATAGTGACCACACACCTTAATAGTGACCACACACCTTAATAGTGACCACACACCTTAATAGTGACCACACACCTTAATAGTGACCACACACCTTAATAGTGACCACACACCTTAATAGTGACCACACACCTTAATAGTGACCACACACCTTAATAGTGACCACACACCTTAATAGTGACCACACACCTTTATAGTGACCACACACCTTTATAGTGACCACACACCTTTATAGTGACCACACACCTTTATAATGACCACACACCATTATAGTGACCACACACCATTATAGTGACCACACACAGATATAATAACCACACACAGATATAATAACCACACACTTTTTTAACACACCTTTATAATGACCACACACCGCGCACCTTTTAAAGCGTTTTTTTTCTAAATTAAAGAACATTCATTCTAAACCGAGTAGTTGAGACTAACTGATAAACCAACACAGATGCTGCAATGTGAGGCAATAAAGCCCGTTGATGATGTTAGTACACATAACCCCATAACTCACGCAGATAATTGTACTAGAAAGTTCATTATGGTATCAGGTTAATAGGACTTACCGTTGACTTGGATGTGCAATAGTCCCCAGAAACAAACAAACCGTAGCAGACACATCCTGGCATAGTAACCCGTCCACTTGTGCAAATCTATAGTTCGGGTTCTGAGCACTAATACTGTTTTATATCACTGCTGTTATGGCGGAATTCAATCATTCCCGATAGGATATTTCCTTTCCGACCCTATAACACTAGATGGGCTCATATCCACCTAATATATTAGGTACAGACACCAACAATGATCATTACATCCAAAAGCTGATTCATGTAATATTTAGTCCAATGCGCCCATGAATATTCAACACAGACAATAGATGTTCAGAATAAATACAGAATACCAGTCCGGGTGAATACATGCCGCTCTACATGCGGGACCGCTGTCATCCAGCGGTGGTGTGTGGGTTCTGTCCTGAATAACTGTACAGCCCCTCCTCTATAACTGGATCTGTGCAGTGGGTTCTGTCTTGAATAACTGTACAGCCCCTCCTCTATAACTGGATCTGTGCAGTGGGTTCTGAATAACTGTACAGCCCCTCCTCTATAACTGGATCTGTGCAGTGGGTTCTGAATAACTGTACAGCCCCTCCTCTATAACTGGATCTGTGCAGTGGGTTCTGAATAACTGTACAGCCCCTCCTCTATAACTGGATCTTTGCAGTGAGTTCTGTCCAGAATAACTGTACAGCCCCTCCTCTATAACTGGATCTGTGCAGTGGGTTCTGTCCTTAATAACTGTACAGTTCAGCCCCTCCTCTATAACTGGATCTGTGCGTGATACAGGTTTACATCAAACCCTTGTAAGAGGTTGCCTCTACGCTGATCTGATGTCAGTTCGGGTTTATTTTAGGATCTGGATTATATGAGACCTTAGACCCGGCTGGTTGGGTGGAACCAAATCTCCAAACACCCACAGTTTCTCACAATAGTTGTCATAATGTGCACGTGTGTGTGATTTGTTCTTCAAATTAAATTGCCATGCAAGTATAAGCATTTTATAGGCAAATGTGAATTAAACTCGCACCTGGGATCTCAACAGGCTATTGACTAAAACTATTCAGAACAAAATAGCGCCCCCTATTGACGACATGGCTCTCATAGATCTTATCTGGCCAGACGGGTAAGTGGTTTGTATATGGCAAGTCTCTGGGTCAATATCAATGACACATTTACTGCTAATAGTCAGGTCTCATTTTCTACTGACAGCGGTCGATTCGGTCCACATGAATAACAGGAGTAAACACCCTAGATGAGCTGTTGACACAAATACTCCACCAAACATGAACATCCAATAGTACTCATCTATGATGACCATTCAAGCTCCCAGATGGAGGTTTAGTGGGACTATATTAGGGCAATCAATGTATTCAAAATAAAATGGTCACGAGTCTCCCAGGTTGTGGAGAAATGTGTTTATCCATTTAGAGAATATGGTCAATCTGTGGTTCAGGTGATCCGTTGCAAATTCTGCAGACAGGTGGCTGGGTGTAGAACACATTACTGGGAGGTGGTCTCTGTAGAACCAGGAATAAGAATGGATCTGCAGGTTCTGCAGACAGGTGGCTGGGTGTAGAGCACATTATTGGGAGGTGGACTCTGTAGAACCAGGAATAAGCATGGATCTGCAGGTTCTGCAGACAGGTGGCTGGGTGTAGAGCACATTATTGGGAGGTGGACTCTGTAGAACCAGGAAAAAGCATGGATCTGCAGGTTCTGCAGACAGGTGGCTGGGTGTAGAGCACATTATTGGGAGGTGTACTCTGTAGAACCAGGAATAAGCATGGATCTGCAGGTTCTGCAGACAGGTGGCTGGGTGTAGAGCACATTATTGGGAGGTGTACTCTGTAGAACCAGGGATAAGAATGGAAGGCCAATCTGAAAGAGCTTTTATATGGGCTATGACGCATAATGCTTTGCTGTTTACATCCACAATAGGAAGCTACAGACCTCATCCAGATGTGGACTAAGGGATGAAGATGGGCTCAACAATTGTAGTATAGTGCCAGGTCAGGATTGACTGGACGATATTGCTTTATTCTTGCTGTTTAAAAGTCAGATATGCAAACTGTGCTCACACCAACGTCCTGTTGGTGAGGAGGTCAATGATCCAAAAACAGCTGGACCCGGACAGGAGACTTAGTTATTAAGTGTTAGTGATATTAAGAGTTTGTGGTCATTTGCTCGTGCAAATACAAAGTGATTGAGATTATTTCACACCTGTTAATTGTTTTAGAATCAATAGTAACCATTATAATCATTAGAATAGAGAGCCATTTAGCAAGTACATATAATAACACATTATAATCTATCTATAAAAAAATGCAACTACATCAACAGTCTTGAGAAAAATACTCCCACATATCTGGCAGCAGATCTGCTTTACTGAGCTCTGTATTATGGGTAATATTTAGACAAAATCACAAATGACGACACATATCTTACGAATATTAGCTAAATATTCCCATGCAGCTCAGGTATGCTGACCGGCGTATCTCATAGAGTTTTAGATTTGACTGGAAAACTGGTCCATAGATAAGTGCTGTTATAAAGTGTGATGAAAGGGTAGCATGATTGCGTCTGATGGGAGAGTGACCTCGTTCTCCTCCCACTCTTTCTTTTGTGTACTTCAGATGCACCTTTGTGGATCTGTCTTCTAACCATCTTCCCTAGTTGCCATTATTGGTGCCAGAAATACACTTTAACGGGGAAAAACATGGCATTTATAAAAGTTTTATACATTGAATGTTTTCAAGCACATCCAAACACACACACACACACACACACACACACACACACACACACAGCACTTGTTCTATTGAGCAGCACTGACAATTGATGTTCTTCTAAGAGGAGCTCACAGAAACCTCCAGAAATTGAATGGAATGTCACTCAATAATACATAGAGAATATTTAATATTTCCGGCATCTGTCTGGAGTCGTGTACAGGCAGACCTCAAACAAATAGAAAACATGGTGTGGCTGGATTGTGTTGTAGTCAATAGTAAAGGCATGTGCACGTGACAATGCATGTGAGATAGGAAACCCCAGGATTCAAATAGGGGCAGGAGCTATAAAACGTGGCACTTTGGCACAGTACTGTGGTGTCAGATTTAATATATTTGTTACTTTGTTGTAGAGAAGATCTGGTTTCTGACAAAGATTCAAATCATCAAACATCACTAACTGTAGACTAGATGGTGTTGAAACCCAGATCATCAAACATCACTAACTGTAGATTAGATGGTGTTGAAACCCAGATCATCAAACATTACTAACTGTAGACTAGATGGTGTTGAAACCCAGATCATCAAACATTACTAACTGTAGATTAGATGGTGTTGAAACCCAGATCATCAAACATCACTAACTGTAGACTAGATGGTGTTGAAACCCAGATTATCAAACATTACTAACTGTAGATTAGATGGTGTTGAAACCCAGATCATCAAACATTACTAACTGTAGACTAGATGGTGTTGAAACCCAGATTATCAAACATTACTAACTGTAGACTAGATGGTGTTGAAACCCAGATTATCAAACATTACTAACTGTAGACTAGATGGTGTTGAAACCCAGATCATCAAACATTACTAACTGTAGACTAGATGGTGTTGAAACCCAGATCATCAAACATCACTAACTGTAGATTAGATGGTGTTGAAACCCAGATCAGGGGAAGAGAACCAAAAAATGTCTGCAGCATTGAAAGTCCCCAAATACATGTGGGCCAATTAAGCTGGTATTTTCACACTAAAGAATACTTATTGTGACCTGCAGAATGTGAATGTGTCTGACTGCTTATATCAATGGGATATTAGCAATCTAATTGTTTTTTATAAATTAGTGGCAGGTTTTATTATTGGTATTGTGATCAGATAGATCATAAAATCTAAATTAGTTTCAATTGATGATAATAATATGCATTTCGATGTTCTTTTATAACGATTATATAACTTATATAATGATTTTTGGCTATAATGACGTTTTGAAACTAATCCGGCCACAGCACACATTTTGAGGCAGATTTTAATTAAACCATTATGTGTTAAATTAAGAACAAATTATCATTTTTATTGACGATCTGACCAAAGCTATTTAATACAAAAATCACAACATCACAAAAATCTATGTTAATAATGTAAAGACTAAATACATATAAAAATAGCCAGTAAATGTACAAATATACTAACTGCTGCAAAATACATATTGAAATTGGTTAGACAAATTTAACAATTGATTGGGTAGCAGCTGGATTATTTTATTTTTCAATAGAAATTAAGGCTGTGATATATCGAGAGATGACTAGGTCACTTTCTGAGATGAAGATATAGTAAGTTAAAGCTTAGAAGGCAGAAGAGGTATTTGGTTTAAATTCACTTCTACCAGAGAGTCTGGCAACATGTATATAACAAACACAAGACAGTAAAGGTCACAGTGATAAGTGTGGAAGTGGAAACTGGTGACAATACAGATGGAGGTGTGCTAAATTACATCTACCTTATTAAAGAACCTTCTAGAAGTTCAAATATAGACTGGCAGGATTGTTTTTTTACCAGTTTATTCTTGGGAACATTGATGAACAAATATTTTTACTGGTTTAACTTTTGTCTGAATATGGGTGATATGAGTCCATATAACCAACTGCTTGTTAATGTCAACATAATATCTTAAAGATAGATAGTTTGGTGGGCAGGCTGGTTGAGATATGAAGGACGCAAATACATAAATTCAAATAATTAAACATGATGCAAACGTGGATATTTGTATGCTAGATAATCAGTGATGTTGTGTTTTATGGCCTCTAGCAGTTATTGTATAAGGACATAGTTAATGAACGTTTGTAAATAATTTGTAACAGATTTCACCAATCAAGCTAAATGATTGGCCTTCTTTCAGTGCTTCATTTCAGTGTCTGTTTACAGTGCATATAGGATTTATTGAGTCGAATGTAGATCCACTTGCAGAAAATCTTCAAAACAGAATTGTGATGAAATGGTCTGGGTTTACTGGACCAGAACACACACACTGTTGTCTATCATTAAAACACAGGGTTTATGGTCTGGGTTTACTGGACCAGAACACACACACTGTTGTCTATCGTCATAACACAGGGTTTATGGTCTGGGTTTACTGGACCAGAACACACACACTGTTGTCTATCATTAAAACACAGGGTTTATGGTCTGGGTTTACTGGACCAGAACACACACACTGTTGTCTATCGTCATAACACAGGGTTTATGGTCTGGGTTTACTGGACCAGAACACACACACTGTTGTCTATCATTAAAACACAGGGTTTATGGTCTGGGTTTACTGGACCAGAACACACACACTGTTGTCTATCGTCATAACACAGGGTTTATGGTCTGGGTTTACTGGACCAGAACACACACACTGTTGTCTATCGTCATAACACATGTTTTATTTGAGTTTTTAATTTTCCTCATGTTACTCTGTGTCTCCCTCACTTTCCAATGAACTCTTCTTGTATGTCCATAACATGTTAAAACAGCCTGTTTTAGAGGTCTATACTAGCATAAAGCTCTAATCAAATTGCACTTCATTTTAGTTCATTGGATTGGTGCCAACCCTCCCCAAGCTTAGTCAATAATGATCAATACTGTCAATACAATTAGAAATGGCGTTCATTGGCAACAGATGAAAGTGAGACAGGCTACATTATAAGATATTGATCCAGGGAGTGAAATTAAATAGCTTTTTACTCAGGCCATTTAGAACTGTGAATCAAATTAAAAATGTTGATAATGGCAAAGTTAAATTGAAGATGATGATGAAACTGGCTGCGCTAGCTGATATTAAATGGCTGTGCTAGCTGATATTAAATGGCTGTGCTAACTGATATTAAATGTCTGTGCTAACTGATATTAAATGGCTGTGCTAACTGATATTAAATGGCTGTGCTAACAGATATTAAATGGCTGTGCTAGCTGATATTAAATGGCTGTGCTAGCTGATATTAAATGGCTGTGCTAACTGATATTAAATGGCTGTGCTAGCTGATATTAAATGGCTGTGCTAACTGATATTAAATGGATGTGCTAACTGATATTAAATGGCTGTGCTAACTGATATTAAATGGCTGTGCTAACTGATATTAAATGGATGTGCTAACTGATATTAAATGGCTGTGCTAACTGATATTAAATGACTGTGCTAACTGATATTAAATGGCTGGGCTAACTGATATTAAATGGCTGTGCTAATGGATATGAAATGGCTGTGCTGATATTAAATGGCTGTGCTAACTGATATTAAATGGCTGTGCTAACTGATATTAAATGGATGTGCTAACTGATATTAAATGGCTGTGCTAACTGATATTAAATGACTGTGCTAACTGATATTAAATGGCTGGGCTAACTGATATTAAATGGCTGTGCTAACGGATATGAAATGGCTGTGCTGATATTAAATGGCTGTGCTAACTGATATTAAATAGCTGTGCTAACTGATATTAAATGCCTGTGCTAACTGATATTAACTGGCTGTGCTGATATTAAATGGCTGTGCTAACTGATATTGAATGGCACTGAACATGTTGTGTTTATTGAGAGAGGTCCTTACATATTGTGACCATGGAAACTTCCACAGAATTAACATAACAGAACAAGGCCACTGACTATTCATTTGTGTGTTGTGTAACATATCCATTCAACAGCATTTTATTTCCCTTAATAATAGTTGCTTCTGAAGCTAGAGACTAAAGGTTATATATCCACTTGAAACTACGACATGACCGTTGTGTTGATTTGTTTTTGAGGCATATGTTGACACAGTAGATTTAGTCAGTTTGCTACATGTTTTACGTTTAGACCAGCTTAGTGCAGTAGTAGTGCAGTAGTAGTGCAGTAATGGTACAGTAGTAGTACAGTAGTAGTGCTATAGTAGTACAGTAGTAGTACAGTAGTAGTACAGTGGTAGTACAGTGGTAGTGCAGTAGTAGTGCAGTAATGGTACAGTAGTAGTACAGTAGTAGTGCAGTAATGGTACAGTAGTAGTACAGTAGTAGTGCAGTAATGGTACAGTAATGGTACAGTAGTAGTACAGTAGTAGTGCAGTAGTAGTACAGTAGTTGTGCAGTAGTAGTACAGTAGTAGTGCAGTAGTAGTACAGTAGTAGTACAGTAGTAGTGCAGTAGTAGTGCAGTAGTAGTACAGTAGTAGTGCAGTAGTAGTGCAGTAGTAGTACAGTAGTAGTGCAGTAGTAGTGCAGTAGTAGTACAGTAGTAGTACAGTAGTAGTGCAGTAGTAGTCCAGTAGTAGTGCAGTAGTAGTACATTAGTAGTACAGTAGTAGTGCAGTAATAGTGCAGTAGTAGTGCAGTAGTAGTACAGTAGTAGTACAGTAGTAGTGCAGTAGTAGTGCAGTAGTAGTACAGTAGTTGTGCAGTAGTAGTGCAGTAGTAGTGCAGTAGTAGTACAGTAGTAGTACAGTAGTAGTACAGTAGTAGTGCAGTAGTAGTGCAGTAGTAGTGCAGTAGTAGTGCAGTAATAGTGCAGTAGTAGTGCAGTAGTAGTACAGTAGTAGTGCAGTAGTAGTACAGGAGTAGTGCAGTAGCAGTGCAGTAGTAGTGCAGTAGCAGTGCAGTAGCAGTACAGTAGTAGTGCAGTAGTAGTGCAGTAGTAGTGCAGTAGTAGTACAGTAGTAGTGCAGTAGTAGTGCAGTAGTAGTGCAGTAGTAGTACAGTAGTAGTGCAGTAGTAGTGCAGTAGTAGTGCAGTAGTAGTGCAGTAGTAGTGCAGTAGTAGTGCAGTAGTAGTACAGTAGTAGTACAGGTAGTAGTAATAGTAGTAGTAGCAGTAGTAGTACAGTAGTAGTGCAGTAGTAGTACAGTAGTAGTGCAGTAGTAGTACAGTAGTAGTGCAGTAGTAGTACAGTAGTAGTGCAGTAGTAGTGCAGTAGTAGTACAGTAGTAGTACAGGAGTAGTGCAGTAGTAGTGCAGTAGTAGTACAGTAGTAGTGCAGTAGTAGTACAGTAGTAGTACAGTAGCAGTACAGTAGCAGTGCAGTAGTAGTACAGTAGTAGTGCAGTAGTAGTACAGTAGTAGTACCAGTAGTAGTAGTACAGTAGTAGTGCAGTAGTAGTGCAGGAGTAGTGCAGTAGTAGTGCAGTAGTAGTAGTGCAGTAGTAGTGCAGTAGTAGTAGAGTAGTAGTACAGTAGTAGTGCAGTAGTAGTGCAGTAGTAGTACAGTAGTAGTACAGTAGTAGTGCAGTAGTAGTACAGTAGTAGTGCAGTAGTAGTACAGTAGTAGTGCAGTAGTAGTGCAGTAGTAGTGCAGTAGTAGTACAGTAGTAGTGCAGTAGTAGTCCAGTAGTAGTGCAGTAGTAGTCCAGTAGTAGTACAGTAGTAGTGCAGTAGTAGTACAGTAGTAGTGCAGTAGTAGTGCAGTAGTAGTACAGTAGTAGTGCAGTAGTAGTGCAGTAGTAGTGCAGTAGTAGTGCAGTAGTAGTACAGTAGTAGTACAGTAGTAGTGCAGTAGTAGTGCAGTAGTAGTACAGTAGTAGTGCAGTAGTAGTACAGTAGTAGTGCAGTAGTAGTACAGTAGTAGTACAGTAGTAGTGCAGTAGTAGTGCAGTAGTAGTACAGTAGTAGTGCAGTAGTAGTACAGTAGTAGTGCAGTAGTAGTGCAGTAGTAGTACAGTAGTAGTACAGTAGTAGTACAGTAGTAGTGCAGTAGTAGTACAGTAGTAGTACAGTAGTAGTGCAGTAGTAGTGCAGTAGTAGTACAGTAGTAGTGCAGTAGTAGTACAGTAGTAGTGCAGTAGTAGTGCAGTAGTAGTGCAGTAGTAGTGCAGTAGTAGTACAGTAGTAGTGCAGTACCCAAAACACACACACATGCAGATATATGAATTTACAGTTCTCTTAATGCTGAACCAAGTCAAAGGGGATCTCTTGATGTTATCCCAGCTTTGCTTTGAAGCCTTTATATGGCCCTCAGCCACGCTACCTCTGTACTACCAACTGTCTATTCACATTTACTGAAAGAGATTAGAAACTAATGAGGCTAAAGACATGCATCAGTAACTACAGCAACCACAATTTTTGTCATGTGAGCATGTTAACGACCAGCCCACTACACTGTTTAACATAACGACCAGCCCTCTACACTGTTTAACATAACGACCAGCCCTCTGCACTGTTTAACATAACGACCAGCCCTCTACACTGTTTAACATAACGACCAGCCCTCTACACTGTTTAACATAACGACCAGCCCTCTACACTGTTTAACATAACGACCAGCCCTCTACACTGTTTAACATAACGACCAGCCCTCTACACTGTTTAACATGTTAACGACCAGCCCTCTACACTGTTTAACATAACGACCAGCCCTCTACACTGTTTAACATAACGACCAGCCCTCTACACTGTTTAACATAACGACCAGCCCTCTACACTGTTTTACATAACGACCAGCCCTCTACACTGTTTTACATAACGACCAGCCCACTACACTGTTTAACATAACGACCAGCCCTCTACACTGTTTAACATGTTAACGACCAGCCCTCTACACTGTTCACTGTAGCCCTCTACACTGTTCACTGTAACAGCCCTCTGCACTGTTTAACATAACGACCAGCCCTCTACACTGTTTAACATAACGACCAGCCCTCTGCACTGTTTAACATAACGACCAGCCCTCTACACTGTTTAACATAACGACCAGCCCTCTACACTGTTTAACATGTTAACGACCAGCCCTCTACACTGTTTACTGTAACGACCAGCCCTCTACACTGTTTACTGTAACGACCAGCCCTCTACACTGTTTAACATAACGACCAGCCCTTTGCACTGTTTAACATAACGACCAGCCCTCTACACTGTTTAACATAACGACCAGCCCTCTGCACTGTTTAACATAACGACCAGCCCTCTACACTGTTTAACATAACGACCAGCCCTCTACACTGTTTAACATGTTAACGACCAGCCCTCTACACTGTTTACTGTAACGACCAGCCCTCTACACTGTTTAACATAACGACCAGCCCTCTACACTGTTTAACATAACGACCAGCCCTCTGCACTGTTTAACATAACGGCCAGCCCTCTACACTGTTTAACATAACGACCAGCCCTCTACACTGTTTAACATAACGACCAGCCCTCTACACTGTTTAACATAACGACCAGCCCTCTACACTGTTTAACATAACGACCAGCCCTCTACACTGTTTAACATAACGACCAGCCCTCTACACTGTTTAACATAACGACCAGCCCTCTGCACTGTTTAACATAACGACCAGCCCTCTACACTGTTTAACATAACGACCAGCCCTCTACACTGTTTAACATACCGACCAGCCCTCTACACTGTTTAACATAACGACCAGCCCTCTACACTGTTTAACATAACGACCAGCCCACTACACTGTTTAACATAACGACCAGCCCTCTACACTGTTTAACATAACGACCAGCCCTCTACACTGTTTAACATAACGACCAGCCCTCTACACTGTTTAACATAACGACCAGCCCTCTACACTGTTTAACATAACGACCAGCCCTCTACACTGTTTAACATAACGACCAGCCCTCTACACTGTTTAACATAACGACCAGCCCTCTACACTGTTTAACATAACGACCAGCCCTCTGCACTGTTTAACATAACGACCAGCCCTCTACACTGTTTAACATAACGACCAGCCCTCTGCACTGTTTAACATAACGACCAGCCCTCTACACTGTTTAACATAACGACCAGCCCTCTGCACTGTTTAACATAACGACCAGCCCTCTACACTGTTTAACATAACGACCAGCCCTCTACACTGTTTAACATAACGACCAGCCCTCTACATTGTTTAACATAACGACCAGCCCTCTACACTGTTTAACATAACGACCAGCCCTCTACACTGTTTAACATAACGAACAGCCCTCTACACTGTTTAACATAACGACCAGCCCTCTACACTGTTTAACATAACGACCAGCCCTCTACACTGTTTAACATAACGACCAGCCCTCTACACTGTTTAACATAACGACCAGCCCTCTACACTGTTTAACATAACGACCAGCCCTCTACACTGTTTAACATAACGACCAGCCCTCTGCACTGTTTAACATAACGACCAGCCCTCTGCACTGTTTAACATAACGACCAGCCCTCTACACTGTTTAACATAACGACCAGCCCTCTACACTGTTTAACATAACGACCAGCCCTCTACACTGTTTAACATAACGACCAGCCCTCTACACTGTTTAACATAACGACCAGCCCTCTACACTGTTTAACATAACGACCAGCCCTCTACACTGTTTAACATAACGACCAGCCCTCTACACTGTTTACTGTAACGACCAGCCCTCTACACTGTTTAACATAACGACCAGCCCTCTACACTGTTTAACATAACGACCAGCCCTCTACACTGTTTAACATAACGACCAGCCCTCTACACTGTTTAACATAACGACCAGCCCTCTACACTGTTTAACATAACGACCAGCCCTCTACACTGTTTAACATAACGACCAGCCCTCTGCACTGTTTAACATAACGACCAGCCCTCTGCACTGTTTAACATAACGACCAGCCCTCTACACTGTTTAACATAACGACAAGCCCACTATACTGTTTAACATAACGACCAGCCCTCTACACTGTTTAACATGTTAACGACCAGCCCTCTACACTGTTTAACATAACGACCAGCCCACTATACTGTTTAACATAACGACCAGCCCTCTGCACTGTTTAACATAACGACCAGCCCTCTACACTGTTTAACATAACGACCAGCCCTCTGCACTGTTTAACATAACGACCAGCCCTCTACACTGTTTAACATAACGACCAGCCCACTATACTGTTTAACATAACGACCAGCCCTCTACACTGTTTAACATAACGACCAGCCCTCTACACTGTTTAACATAACAACCAGCCCTCTGCACTGTTTAACATAACGACCAGCCCTCTACACTGTTTAACATAACGACCAGCCCTCTACACTGTTTAACATAACGACCAGCCCTCTACACTGTTTACTCTAGAGTGCCTGTGAGATTTATAAGACTTGTATCCATCTACAATAGTCAATTAAACATGAACAATGTCTACCCTGTGTGTATGTATCTAACTGAGCCCAGATATTTGATTGGTAGTGTGTATGCTGTTTATTCCTGCTCCAATCACAGAGACAAATTTGTTGCCAAGCAACTTGGGAGTGCATTTAGCACAAGTCAAAGACTGACTCGATATCTCTCTCGACAAGTCTGTCTATATATCTGCCTATCTATTCCATGTATATCTATATCTGGCGGTAGTGGCTCAGTGGGTTGAGTCGGATGTCTATCAATCCGATCCCCGGTTCCTCCCGGGAAATTGTCGAGGTGTCCATGAGCAAGACACCAAACCCCAGCTGCTCCTGGCGAGCTTGCAGTCGCCTTGCATGGTAGACGCGGTCGTCAGTGTGTGAATGAGTGAATGAATGGGTGAATGTGACGCAGGATCTGTAAAGCGCTATGGATAAAAGCGCTATATAAAAGCGCAGCATTTACATATCTATTCCATGTATATCTATATCTGCCTATCTATTCCATGTATATCTATATATCTGCCTATCTATTCCATGTATATCAATCTATATCTGCCTATCTATTCCATATATATCAATCTATATCTGCCTATATATTCCATGTATATCTATATATCTGCCTATCTATTCCATGTATAACCATATCTGCCTATCTATTCCATGTATATCTATATATCTGCCTATCTATTCCATGTATATCTATATATCTGACTATATATTCCATGTATAATCTGCCTATCTATTCCATGTATATCAATGTATCTGCCTATCTATTCCATGTATATCTATATATCTGCCTATCTATTATATGCATATCTATATATCTGCCTATCTATTCCATGTATATCTATATATCTGCCTATCTATTCCATGTATATCTATATATATGCCTATCTATACCATGTATATCTATATATCTGTCTGTCTCTATATATCTCTTACTGACTGTCTCTATATATCTCTGACTGTCTGTCTCTTCCTCTCTGACTGTCTGTCTCTATATATCTTTGTTTGACTGTATGTCTCTATATCTCTGACTGTCTGTCTGACTGTCTCTATATATCTTTGTTTGACTGTATGTCTCTATATATCTCTTACTGTCTGTCTCTTCCTCTCTTACTGACTGTCTCTATATATCTCTGTCTGTCTCTTCCTCTCTGACTGTCTGTCTTTATATATCTCTGACTATCTGTCTCTATATATCTCTTACTGACTGTCTCTATATATCTCTGACTGTCTGTCTCTTCCTCTCTGTCTGTCTGTCTCTATATCTCTCTGACTGTCTGTCTCTTCCTCTCTGTCTGTCTGTCTCTATACCTGTCTGATTGTGCGTCTCTTTCTCTCTGTCTGTCTGTCTCTTTCTCTCTGTCTGTCTGTCTCTTTCTCTCTGTCTGTCTGTCTCTTTCTCTCTGTCTGTCTGTCTCTTTCTCTCTGTCTGTCTGTCTCTTTCTCTCTGTCTGTCTGTCTGTCTGTCTCTTTCTCTCTGTCTGTCTGTCTCTTTCTCTCTGTCTGTCTGTCTCTTTCTCTCTGTCTGTCTGTCTCTTCCTCTCTGACTGTCTGTCTGTCTCTCTATAGCTGTCTGATTGTGCGTCTCTTTTCCCCTGCTTGATCACTGGACAGTATCAGTGTATTTGGCTTCTATATCTGCTCCATTACACTTTCATCCCCATGTTTGTCCAGCTCCATCATGGCAGGAGAACAGATGGTGTTAGTGACAGAGTGGTCAGGTCCTGGAACACACACACACACACACACACACACACACACACACACACACACACACACACACACACACACACACACACACACACACACACACACACACACACACACACACACACACACACACACACACACACACACACACACACACACACACACACACACACACACACACACACACACACACACACACACACACACACACACACACACACACACACACACACACGTATTCCAGCAATAGGGACGACAGGCACATGTTCTGAGTGCCCGGTGACAAACCTCTGTCTCGCAGTTTAGAAACCTGTTAGAAACACTCTGCATGGACTCTCTCATGTACCACATGTTGAGCTTCAGTCTGGAGAGTTGTCTTTTTATATCAGGTTTTATTTTACTGTTTCCCAGTTGTTCTCTCTAAGAACAAAGAGTTGTGAGTTTTTTTAGGTGTCTTTACATTGAAATGGTCTGTAAACCTTTGAGTTAATCTTTGAAAGACACTTATGAGTATAATGTTTTTATGCATTGATTTTGCTTTAGCTGCAACTCCTTTTTTGAGTTTATGATTTTCCTAACAGAGGGCCTCCAGGTGCCTGTCTGTCATGACTCAGGGAACCATCGAACACCTATCCTGTCCAACAGCCACGTCACACAGGTTCAAAGTCAAAGTGTTCTTGTCTGCAAGCCGCATGGTGATATAAATAGCTACATGACCTTCGTGTTTATTAGATATACACGGAAACATAAAAAATTACAGGCGGATTTCGCAGAATGTCTCTATTTGTGTTCTTGTTTTGTGGTGGTGATTGGAGTCATACTCGGGAAACATGGAACAAATTATTTTTAATTGATATCCTCCCGTTGTCATCTATCAAGCAGTCCCAATAAATCAGAGCTGTGTAGTTTCCTCATTACACCACAGAGCTAACGGTTATTCTAGTCAGAGGTCTTTGGCTGTTCTCACTGTTATTGACGCATGGTTTCATAAGATACGGTGACAATACTCCACGGTCGATTCCGGGAATTTAATGGACTCTGGTCTGAATCGAAAAAAGCCTTTTCTGTTGTCAAAGAGATGAGCTATAACCTCTGACCCCTCACTCCGCATAGCTGTGGGAAGGTCATGTGACTTGTGCTGTCTGGGATTGATCCATTGCCCTCTAATTTCTAGATCAATGGGTAAATAGAGTACAGTGGCTCTCTGACTACCTATTGGACCTGGGGCCTAGACAGAACACGCCCACTCAGACCTACTGACTGTGTTATAGTCACGCCCACCAGACCTACTGACTGTGTTATAGTCACGCCCACTCAGACCTACTGACTGTGTTATAGTCACGCCCACTCAGACCTACTGACTGTGTTATAGTCACGCCCCCAGACCTACTGACTTTGTTATAGTCACAGACACTCAGACCTACTGACTGTGTTATAGTCACAGACACTCAGACCTACTGACTGTGTTATAGTCACGCCCCCCAGACCTACTGACTGTGTTATAGTCACGCCCACCCAGACCTACTGACTGTGTTATAGTCACGCCCACTCAGACCTACTGACTGTGTTATAGTCACGCCCCCAGACCTACTGACTGTGTTATAGTCACGCCCACTCAGACCTACTGACTGTGTTATAGTCACGCCCACTCAGACCTACTGACTGTGTTATAGTCACGCCCCCCAGACCTACTGACTGTGTTATAGTCACGCCCACTCAGACCTACTGACTGTGTTATAGTCACGCCCACTCAGACCTACTGACTGTGTTATAGTCACGCCCCCAGACCTACTGACTGTGTTATAGTCACGACCCTCAGACCTACTGACTGTGTTATAGTCACAGACACTCAGACCTACTGACTGTGTTATAGTCACGCCCCCAGACCTACTGACTGTGTTATAGTCACGCCCACTCAGACCTACTGACTGTGTTATAGTCACGCCCACTCAGACCTACTGACTGTGTTATAGTCACGCCCACTCAGACCTACTGACTGTGTTATAGTCACGCCCACTCAGACCTACTGACTGTGTTATAGTCACGCCCACTCAGACCTACTGACTGTGTTATAGTCACGCCCACTCAGACCTACTGACTGTGTTATAGTCACGCCCCCCAGACCTACTGACTGTGTTATAGTCACAGACACTCAGACCTACTGACTGTGTTATAGTCACAGACACTCAGACCTACAGACTGTGCTATAGTCACAGACACTCAGACCTACTGACTGTGTTATAGTCACGCCCACTCAGACCTACTGACTGTGTTATAGTTACAGACACTCAGACCTACTGACTGTGTTATAGTCACAGACACTCAGACCTCCTGACTGTGTTATAGTCACAGACTCTCAGACCTACTGACTGTGTTATAGTCACAGACACTCAGACCTACTGACTGTGTTATAGTCACAGACACTCAGACCTACTGACTGTGTTATAGTCACAGACTCTCAGACCTACTGACTGTGTTATAGTCACAGACACTCAGACCTACTGACTGTGTTATAGTCACAGACACTCAGACCTACTGACTGTGTTATAGTCACAGACACTCAGACCTACTGACTGTGTTATAGTCACAGACACTCTGAGTGTCTGAGAGACAGTTTGCCCCTGGAAGAGGTGCTTTTTGGAGACTGAGGTGGAAACACGATTCTCATGGAGAACAAGAGAGGATAGAAGTGGTTGCAGAGTCATCAAGCGCAAGGACTTCTACACAATTTGTTTTTCCTCTGGATGAGCACAAGGAAAGAAACCCCTAACAGGAAGGTCTGGGTGGGAGGGAGGGAGGGAGAGAGGGAGGGTAAGATGGTGGAAGGGAGGGTAAAAAAAGAGAGAAGCTGAGAAGAATCAGATGAGAGAAACCCACAGCCTGCTGTCCTCTTTACGTGCCCAAAACGGCAGATAATAGACTTCTCCCATGCGTGTAAACATCGCATTTCCATAGAAATGGCCCCTTTCCCGAATCTCCGGCGGGTTGTCCGGGGGGGTTGTGTGTATGTGTGGTGGTGGGGGGAAGGGTGTGTGTGGTGGTGGTGGTGGGATGTGTGTGTGGTGGGGGGAGGGGTGTGTGTATGTGGGGAATGGTTGTTGTGCCATTGGCTTCTTAATCCTGTTAGCCATTCCTAGAAGCGTGCCAATGCTCCGGTTTCAATGTTCTGGCTACAGAAAGTGAATTAGAAGCAACACACACACAAATCTGGCCTGTAAGACTCATGCTGGCGAGCAGAAAGACCCGGTTCCTCCACTTGGCTCACAACGCTAAATAAACACTTCTTCACATCTCATTTGCATTATCTGTTGTCTTCACTATCAACCCCAGGCCACTGAAATGCTCTCACATTAATGTTTGCAGAGATAGTAGTTCTCACCTCCTCTCCTTCCCTGTTTTTTCCACTTAACACCTCCTCAGAGCAGCTACAGGTTAGGATACAAAACCAAACTCATTAGAGCCAATCCCAGCAGCTATTAGAAACACAGTAGGTCATTATAAGGGCAGAAATACACTGGTCATTATTAGGGCAGAAACACACTGGTCATTATAAGGGCAGAAACACACAGTAGGCAGTACTCTAACCGGTAACACTTCCCTGATGTGGCAGTACTCTAACCGGTAACACTTCCTTGATGTGGCAGTACTCTAACCGGTAACACTTCCCTGATGTGGCAGTACTCTAACCGGTAACACTTCCCTGATGTGGCAGTACTCTAACCGGTAACACTTCCCTGATGTGGCAGTACTCTAACCGGTAACACTTCCCTGATGTGGCAGTACTCTATCCGGTAACACATCTGCTTGGTTCATCCCCGGTTATGTGTTTTAGATATCCGTCTCACCCATTCAATCTTTTTTCTCTAACTTGTCTCTAATCCACACAGACGGAGCCGTGGTTCAGTACTGCTCTGCTGCCCCCTACATGTGGCTTTCGGTACAGCACCACCAGGAGACAATAAACATACCATAGGCACCCACACAGAGAATGTTTATCTGTCTGAAAGGATGTCATTGTGACAACCCCTGTAATAGCCAATGGAAATGAATACATGCATGGGTTAGATGACTGTGACGTTTATTAGAATAAACTCTCCAATCCCAACATACTATTGTCCACGCTGTGGAATAAATGAATAAAGCAAAAATAGAAAAAAAGTACAATTGCATAAAATGATTGTAAGAGCTTCGTGTACAGACGGTATCTTCTCTCATCGGCACCTGTTTACCCATGAGCCTCTAGAGATAAACTGACAAGTGGCTTCATTATATGTAACAGGTTCTAGACACGTGTCCATCTTGTGTTGTTTTTGTTGAAGTAACAGAGAGACAGAACCGGAAGGACCCGTTCTCGTGGAACATAGACTCACAGCAGACATCACACTCCAGACTGCAAATAAAGAGGAATCAATCAAATAGATTTCAATTCAGAGGGAGGGAGAGGGGGGGAGAGGGAGAGAAATGGAGAGAGGGAGGGAGAGAGAGAGAGAGGGAGAGGGAGAGGGAGAGGGAGAGAGACTGAGGGAGAGAAACTCAGGGAGAGAGAGAGAGACTGAGGGAGAGAAACTGAGGGAGAGAGAGAGAGATAGTGTGATGTTTGCCTCTCACCTCTCACTGTAACAATATGGAAGAACATGGAGTCTCATGAATAAATTATGCATATTGTCTCTTCGTCAGAGAGGAAATTGGCCAATGTATAGAATATAGAGGCAATTGTATTGTAGGGCAGGACTGACATCCAGGTTTTAGCCCATATCATCCCCCAATATCAACCTGACTGTGTGTGAACTGTAATGTCACGAACACCCCCATTAAAACTGTGAATGACTGCTAATCACACCGACCATTAGATATACTGACCATTAGATATACTGACCATTAGATATACCGACCATTAGATACACCGACCATTAGATATACTGACCATTAGATATACTGACCATTAGATATACTGACCATTAGATATACTGACCATTAGATACACTGACCATTAGATACACTGACCATTAGATACACTGACCATTAGATACACTGACCATTAGATACACTGACCATTAGATACACCGACCATTAGATACACCGACCATTAGATACACTGACCATTAGATACACTGACCATTAGATACACTGACCATTAGATACACTGACCATTAGATACACTGACCATTAGATACACTGACCATTAGATACACTGACCATTAGATACACTGACCATTAGATACACTGACCATTAGATACACTGACCATTAGATATACTGACCATTAGATACACTGACCATTAGATACACTGACCATTAGATACACTGACCATTAGATACACTGACCATTAGATACACCGACCATTAGATACACCGACCATTAGATACACTGACCATTAGATACACCGACCATTAGATACACCGACCATTAGATACACCGACCATTAGATACACCGACCATTAGATACACCGACCATTAGATACACCGACCATTAGATACACCGACCATTAGATACACCGACCATTAGATACACCGACCATTAGATACACCGACCATTAGATACACCGACCATTAGATACACCGACCATTAGATACACCGACCATTAGATACACCGACCATTAGATACACCGACCATTAGATACATTAGATACACCGACCATTAGATACACCGACCATTAGATACACCGACCATTAGATACACCGACCATTAGATACACCGACCATTAGATACACCGACCATTAGATACACCGACCATTAGATACACCGACCATTAGATATACCGACCATTAGATATACCGACCATTAGATATACCGACCATTAGATACACCGACCATTAGATACACTGACCATTAGATACACTGACCATTAGATACACTGACCATTAGATACACTGACCATTAGATACACTGACCATTAGATACACTGACCATTAGATACACTGACCATTAGATACACCGACCATTAGATATACTGACCATTAGATACACTGACCATTAGATACACTGACCATTAGATACACTGACCATTAGATACACTGACCATTAGATACACCGACCATTAGATACACCGACCATTAGATATACTGACCATTAGATATACTGACCATTAGATACACCAACCATTAGATACGGTTGGGTGGAGGGGGTGCAGGGGGTGGAGTGGGTGGAGGGTGAGGAGGGTGTGGAGGGGGTGGAGGGTCTGCTGAATCTACAGAGCAGCTCATGCTAATAAGGAAAAGCTGAGCTGTTAGAGGCTTTAAGAAGCTTACAGAGGAAGAGACTTGATTCTGCCAAACTGAAATCTGGAGGCTTTTAATGGGTCTCCTACTTATGACATGAAAAAGCAGTGAAAGAGAAACTAGAGAATCTGTGGGCTCTGAAAGCAGCAGCTTGGTCTCAGGGCTCAGTGTGCCATAGTAGGACCTAATTGTAAGGATAATTAACATGCTCACACCTACTGCAGTTTAACAACAACTGATATCCAAACAGGTTGCCAATATAGTTTAATAGAACCGGTTCCAACAGCCAGGCATCGACCTGAACCTGCTCAGTGAGGTGGAAGTGACCGTGGTTGACCTACCAACCAAAATTAAAACCTCTGATGTACCAACCAAAATTAAAACCTCTGATTTACCTACCAAAGTTAAAACCTCTGATTTACCAACCAAAGTTAAAACATCTGTGACCTACCTACCAAAGTTAAAACATCTGTGACCTACCTACCAAAGTTAAAACCTCTGATTTACCTACCAAAGTTAAAACCTCTGTGACCTACCTACCAAAGTTAAAACATCTGTGACCTACCTACCAAAGTTAAAACATCTGTGACCTACCTACCAAAGTTAAAACATCTGTGACCTACCTACCAAAGTTAAAACCTCTGATTTACCTACCAAAGTTAAAACCTCTGTGACCTACCTACCAAAGTTAAAACATCTGTGACCTACCTACCAAAGTTAAAACATCTGTGACCTACCTACCAAAGTTAAAACCTCTGTGACCTACCTACCAAAGTTAAAACCTCTGTGACCTACCTACCAAAGTTAAAACCTCTGTGACCTACCTACCAAAGTTAAAACATCTGTGACCTACCTACCAAAGTTAAAACATCTGTGACCTACCTACCAAAGTTAAAAACTCTGTGACCTACCTACCAAAGTTAAAACATCTGTGACCTACCTACCAAAGTTAAAACCTCTGTGACCTACCTACCAAAGTTAAAACATCTGTGACCTACCTACCAAAGTTAAAACATCTGTGACCTACCTACCAAAGTTAAAAACTCTGTGACCTACCTACCAAAGTTAAAACATCTGTGACCTACCTACCAAAGTTAAAACCTCTGTGACCTACCTACCAAAGTTAAAACCTCTGTGACCTACCTACCAAAGTTAAAACCTCTGATTTACCTACCAAAGTTAAAACATCTGTGACCTACCTACCAAAGTTAAAACATCTGTGATTTACATCCAGGCTAATAAAACAAACTTATTTAATTAAGATTTGACAGCATTAATTATCGTAAGACTGTACTACAGCAACAGATTAGAGCCTCTAAAGTGTCTGAACACACTCTGGTCATTATCAGCGATTATGGGTAACCCTAACCAGGTTCTGCCGGGAGGTCCTGGTAAAACCCACCGTTAATTTGACTGTCCAGTCAACCGGCGCCAGCTACAGGATATGCAAATGTTATGAGGTTATATTGACAGGTTCCTTGTGACATTAAAACACACCCTTCACAGCAGGACGCCCCCAACGACGTCCCTGAGTGGGTGGGAGGCACTCTGGTCTCCATGGCAACAGCACCCACTGCTTATCCTAATCAGTTCAAATTAACCGTATTATTCAGAGACCCCCCGGGGTGTGGACTCCACACTACAGACCGCTGACACACATCTCTGCAATGTACGTAGAATGACAGCTACAAACACTTAACCCTAACCCTAATGTGTGTAGAATGACAGCTACCCAAACCCTAACACTTAACCCTAACCCTAACCCCAACCCCGACCCTAACCCTGACCCTATCGCTGACCCTAATTCCAACCCTGACCCTGACCCCACCGTTACATTGTCTAAATACTTGGATATTGTGAGGTTTTGGTCGGAGCTGTCAGAGGTGCTGAAAACCAACTACGGCGGCCAAACCTTGTTTCATTCCAATCGTTATGCCAATGAAAATATAGAGATGCTGACTGTCTGTGTGTGTGTGTGTGTCTGTGTGTGTGTCTGTGTGTGTCTGTGTGTGTGTGTGTGTCTGTGTGTGTGTGTGTCTGTGTGTGTGTGTGTGTGTGTGTGTGTGTGTGTGTCTGTGTGTGTGTGTGTCTGTCTGTGTGTGTGTGTGTGTGTGTGTGTGTGTGTGTGTGTGTGTGTGTGTGTCTGTGTGTGTCTCTGTGTGTGTGTGTGTCTGTGTGTGTGTGTCTGTGTGTCTGTGTGTGTCTGTGTGTGTGTGTCTGTGTGTGTGTGTCTGTGTGTGTGTGTCTGTGTGTGTGTGTCTGTGTGTGTGTGTCTGTGTGTGTCTGTGTGTGTCTGTGTCTGTGTGTGTCTGTGTCTGTCTGTGTGTGTCTGTGTGTGTCTGTGTCTGTCTGTGTGTGTCTGTGTGTGTCTGTGTCTGTCTGCGTGTGTCTGTGTGTGTGTGTGTGTGTCTGTGTGTGTGTGTGTGTGTGTGTGTCTGTGTTTCTGTGTGTGTGTGTGTGTGTGTGTGTGTCTGTGTGTGTCTGTGTGTGTGTGTCTGTGTGTGTGTGTGTCTGTGTGTGTGTCTGTGTGTCTGTGTGTGTGTGTGTGTGTCTGTGTGTGTCTGTGTGTGTGTGTCTGTGTGTGTGTGTCTGTGTGTGTGTGTCTGTGTGTGTGTGTCTGTGTGTGTGTGTCTGTGTCTGTCTGCGTGTGTCTGTGTGTGTGTGTCTGTGTGTGTGTGTCTGTGTCTGTGTGTGTGTGTCTGTGTGTGTCTGTGTGTGTGTGTCTGTGTCTGTCTGTGTGTGTCTGTGTCTGTCTGCGTGTGTCTGTGTGTGTCTGTGTGTGTCTGTGTGTGTCTGTGTTTCTGTGTGTGTCTGTGTGTGTCTGTGTGTGTGTGTCTGTGTGTGTGTGTCTGTGTGTGTGTGTGTCTGTGTGTGTGTGTGTCTGTGTGTGTGTGTGTCTGTGTGTGTGTGTCTGTGTCTGTGTGTGTCTGTGTGTGTCTGTGTTTCTGTGTGTGTGTGTGTGTCTGTGTGTGTCTGTCTGTGTGTGTCTGTGTGTGTCTGTGTGTGTCTGTGTGTGTCTGTGTGTGTCTGTGTGTGTGTGTCTGTGTGTGTCTGAGTGTGTCTGAGTATGTCTGCGTGTGTCTGAGTGTGTCTGCGTGTGTCTGCGTGGGTGTGTCTGCGTGTGTCTGTGTGTGTCTGCCTGTGTCTGTGTGTGTCTGTGTGTGTGTGTCTGCGTGTGTCTGCGTGTGTCTGCGTGTGTCTGCGTGTGTCTGTGTGTGTGTGTGTGTGTGTGTGTCTGTGTGGCTGTTCAGACACCAGATCTTCCTCATCCTTCATCCTGTCTTCCCTCTTCATCAGACAGGCTCACTGATTAGTATGCGTGTGGTATGTGTCTCAGGCACTTAGAGTAATGTATGAAAGCTAAAGCTGTGATCCGTGAGAGGTGTCAAAGAACCCTGGCCTTCCTCTGACTGTGCCTTATTAGGCTCTTCTTCCTCAGCAAACACCCCCCTTTCCATCCCCCCACCCCCCCATCACCCTCTCTGGTGAGCTGCTGAGTAAATAGCTCCTGTAATTATGTCAAAGCACATTTTTCACATGCATCTCGACAGGGATTATGACTGGCTGCAGAGAATAATATTTGTGTAGGGTGAGCGGTTGGGTTTTTAGCGGATTATTTTGGCGATGACAGAACTTGTCTTCGGTGTTGAGCTCTTTGAGGAAGGAACGCGTAAACCCCTGGCAAACTCAGCGAGATGTAAACAGGGGTAAACCTAAGCTGTAGTTTGCTATTAGAGGTCTGAGAGGGACAACGGTGAAAATATATTCATTACATGAAGTCACTTTGAAGGTCTTTAGCTCATTACAGTGTGACTTCATGGGAACATTTGTCTTATGTGTTGAAGCGCCTGGAGGTGAGGATTTAGACTGTAGATTTTAGAACGCAGCAATGGGAGACAAATATAACTGTTTCCTTCCAAGTAATGATGATATTTTCTGACTTCATCTAACATGTTCACTAGCTGAAATCCTTTAAATCCACCAAAATGTGAATCATTTTGAGAAGCAAAGTCAATACCCAGTGGGTTGAAGTAAGGTTAACAAAACTGAGACATAAACTGGGAGCGACTGTGTGTGTTGTGTGTGTCAGAATGTGTTGGTGTGTGTGTCAGAATGTGTTGGTGTGTGTGTCAGAATGTGTTGGTGTGTGTGTCAGAATGTGTTGGTGTGAGTGTCAGAATGTGTTGGTGTGTGTGTCAGAATGTGTTGGTGTGTGTGTCAGAATGTGTTGGTGTGTGTGTCAGAATGTGTTGGTGGGTGTGTCAGAATGTGTTGGTGTGTGTGTCAGAATGTGTTGGTTTGTGTGTCAGAATGTGTTGGTGTGTGTCTGTCAGAATGTGTTGGTGTGTGTCTGTCAGAATGTGTTGGTGTGTGTCTGTCAGAATGTGTTGGTGTGTGTCTGTCAGAATGTGTTGGTGTGTGTCTGTCAGAATGTGTTGGTGTGTGTCTGTCAGAATGTGTTGGTGTGTGTGTATCAGAATGTGTTGGTGTGTGTGTCAGAATGTGTTGGTGTGTGTGTCAGAATGTGTTGGTTTGTGTGTCAGAATGTGTTGGTGTGTGTGTCAGAATGTGTTGGTGTGTGTGTCAGAATGTGTTGGTGTGTGTGTCAGAATGTGTTGGTGTGTATCATAATGGGTTGGTGTGTGTGTCAGAATGTGTTGGTGTGTATCATAATGGGTTGGTGTGTGTGTCAGAATGTGTTGGTGTGTATCATAATGGGTTGGTGTGTGTTATGTGTGTTCACATTCAGTAACGACGAGCTATAAACGGGCAGTGAATATATCTTTTTTCAGATTCCATAGATAAACATTTAAAACCAATTATTTTAACAATGCCGTTTCAGTATTGCCCTGGGAATTGCAGCAATGTAATTGGCTCTGCTAAAATAAAAGTACAATTTGGTTGAGTATCTGCCTGTCTCAGTCTGAAGGGTCACTGTTGTGTCAGAGCATTAAACGCTTCCCTTCCATTTTGTGTCATTCTCTCTCACTGTGTTTATGTCTCTGGTCACATCAATGCTCTCAATTTGCAAAATGATAGAAGCAAAAGCAAACAATGTTGGAATGATTACAGTGAAGATGGGAGCTGGTGTGGAAGCCAGTGTGGAAGCCAGTGTGGAAGCCAGTGTGGAAGCCAGTGTGGAAGCCAGTGTGGAATCCAGTGTGGAAGCCAGTGTGGAATCCAGTGTGGAAGCCAGTGTGGAATCCAGTGTGGAAGCCAGTGTGGAAGCCAGTGTGGAATCCAGTGTGGAATCCAGTGTGGAATCCAGTGTGGAATCCAGTGTGGAAGCCAGTGTGGAAGCCAGTGTGGAAGCCAGTGTGGAATCCAGTGTGGAATCCAGTGTGGAATCCAGTGTGGAATCCAGTGTGGAAGCCAGTGTGGAAGCCAGTGTGGAAGCCAGTGTGGAAGTGTGGAAGCCAGTGTGGAAGCCAGTGTGGAATGTGGAAGCCAGTGTGGAATCCAGTGTGGAAGCCAGTGTGGAAGCCAGTGTGGAAGCCAGTGTGGAAGCCAGTGTGGAAGCCAGTGTGGAAGCCAGTGTGGAAGCCAGTGTGGAAGCCAGTGTGGAAGCCAGTGTGGAAGCCAGTGTGGAAGCCAGTGTGGAAGCCAGTGTGGAAGCCAGTGTGGAAGCCAGTGTGGAAGCCAGTGTGGAAGCCAGTGTGGAAGCCAGTGTGGAAGCCAGTGTGGAAGCCAGTGTGGAAGCCAGTGTGGAATCCAGTGTGGAAGCCAGTGTGGAAGCCAGTGTGGAAGCCAGTGTGGAAGCCAGTGTGGAAGCCAGTGTGGAAGCCAGTGTGGAAGCCAGTGTGGAAGCCAGTGTGGAAGCCAGTGTGGAAGCCAGTGTGGAAGCCAGTGTGGAAGCCAGTGTGGAAGCCAGTGTGGAAGCCAGTGTGGAAGCCAGTGTGGAATCCAGTGTGGAAGCCAGTGTGGAATCCAGTGTGGAAGCCAGTGTGGAATCCAGTGTGGAAGCCAGTGTGGAATCCAGTGTGGAGTGTGGCCAGTGTGGAAGCCAGTGTGGAAGCCAGTGTGGAAGCCAGTGTGGAAGCCAGTGGGAAGTGTGAATCCAGTGTGGAATCCAGTGTGGAAGCCAGTGTGGAAGCCAGTGTGGAAGCCAGTGTGAAGCCAGTGTGGAATCCAGTGTGGTGTGGAAGTGTGGAAGCCAGTGTGGGAAGCCAGTGTGGAAGCCAGTGTGGAAGCCAGTGTGGAAGCCAGTGTGGAAGCCAGTGTGGAATCCAGTGTGGAATCCAGTGTGGAAGCCAGTGTGGAAGCCAGTGTGGAAGCCAGTGTGGAAGCCAGTGTGGAAGCCAGTGTGGAATCCAGTGTGGAAGCCAGTGTGGAAGCCAGTGTGGAATCCAGTGTGGAATCCAGTGTGGAATCCAGTGTGGAAGCCAGTGTGGAATCCAGTGTGGAAGCCAGTGTGGAATCCAGTGTGGAAGCCAGTGTGGAAGCCAGTGTGGAAGCCAGTGTGGAAGCCAGTGTGGAATCCAGTGTGGAATCCAGTGTGGAAGCCAGTGTGGAAGCCAGTGTGGAAGCCAGTGTGGAATCCAGTGTGGAATCCAGTGTGGAAGCCAGTGTGGATGAAGGCCATGGTTGACATACCAAACACACGTACATACAGAAGCATGCACACGCGCACACGCACGCACACGCGCACACACGCACACGCACGCACACGCAGAAGTGCGTGCACTTCTGTCTTTTGCTTGTTCCTCTGTTTGCATGTTCCTCTGTCATCTTGTTCATTCTTTAATGTTCACATTCTTGCCTCATAGAGTAATTAAGGAGAGAAGTGTTTAACTTGGTTCATTGACAGTGATGGTTTTATAAGCAATATGATATCTTTCCAGCTGTCCAGTGTTTCTTTCTTCAGTGAAGCAGTGAGGACAAAGTGATCAAATAAATTAAATGTTACAGATGCTGATCAACTACTGCTTGTCTTATAGTTTAGGTTGCATTTGAATATATTTGCATGATAATGCTGTTTGCACATTGTGTGTGTAAGGCTTTGTGTTGTTTGTCCTAAATTCTGTTTGGAGTCTGGAGTGCCAGAGGAAGACCACTGGGGAATTAGAGAGAGGAAGTCACTGGGGAATTAGAGAGAGGAAGTCACTGGCAGGAAGTAGTGAAATTTCACACACATCAAAGCGAGGACTTGTGCATATATTATTCCCATGATTCCTCTTCATGCATGCAAGACAAAGTTTGACGGAGATGTTTGGAGACGTATCAACTCAAAGTTTGAAGAACTGTTGGAGATTAATTGCATCTGTCTCAGTGGATTTTACAGGCAATAACAACTGTACAGTTGTCAAATGTTACAAACAACCAACGTTAGAAAAGGGAAGTTAGGAGGACATTGAATGGTGCAGGGGGGAAATCAGGGGGAAAATCGGGGGGAATATTTTCCATGCATCTAGCTCTGCCATTGTGAGTATATAGGGTACATTAGGACACATCTTAAGGTACCAGAGTTGTGAGGATAAACAGGCAAGGACAGATGACCAGAACTGTCTGAGTTTGTGAGATAAGTTATTCAATGTTATTTCCTTGCCCTGTCTTGCATCAGCAACTCCTCTAGGAGGCTTATACGTCTGTGAGCTCGATACAAGTAGAAGGCCAGAGAAGTATATGTTCCTTACGGCACGCAATGATTTTCCATCTAAACTCTCTGTTTGAGCAAACTGCGAGATAAGAACCAAACCGCCATCAAGTGTTGTTTAGAAGACACATATCTCGATGCCAACAGTCCTGACTCCACTGGGAGTTTAATTACCACTGCGATGTTATACAATTCAGAAACAAACAGGGTGAAGGTAACAAATAAAAAGGAAATATTGTGGTCTCTGCGAGTTAGATACCAAATAATGAGTGAATCCAGGACCAATACTGTGCTCATCATTTACATCACTGACGTCGCTGCCCTTTCTCTCAGTCTGTATCCTCGCTTCCTCTTCGTCTCACCAGTGTTCTCTCTCATTGGGTCCTGTGTACATTGTGCTGTAATTAAGGTTTGTCAGTGAGGTGGCGTCTCTCCTTGTTTAAGACTCATGTGTCTGGAAGGCCACACTAATTACATACGGGGGTGTTCAACTCCCCCAAAGACTCGGTCACACTGTCGCTCCTGAATTAATTATGGCAGACGCACCACTGCAGCTTAGGAAGATCACAGCCGTGTACTTGAGATAACATATCATCGTTGGATTTAACATATCGTTCCTTTTATTGGGGAAACCGATGGAGTGCTATGAGACTAATGTTTACAGTTTTAGAGCCAGAGCTCACAGAAAGCCTGTCGTACTAACAACTCACAGACAGTCTGTCCTAACAACTCACATACAGTCTGTCCTAACAACACGAGCAGAATCTGACCACCAACTCACAGACAGCCTGTCCTAACAACACGAGCAGAATCTGACCACCAACTCACAGACAGTCTGTCCTAACAACTCACATACAGTCTGTCCTAACAACACGAGCAGAATCTGACCACCAACTCACAGACAGCCTGTCCTAACAACTCACATACAGCCTGTCCTAACAACTCACAGACAGTCTGTCCTAACAACACGAGCAGAATCTGACCACCAACTCACAGACAGTCTGTCCTAACAACTCACAGACAGTCTGTCCTAACAACTCACAGACAGTCTGTCCTAACAACTCACAGACAGCCTGTCCTAACAACTCACAGACAGCCTGTCCTAACAACTCACAGACAGTCTGTCCTAACAACTCACAGACAGCCTGTCCTAACAACTCACAGACAGCCTGTCCTAACAACTCACATACAGCCTGTCCTAACAACTCACAGACAGCCTGTCCTAACAACTCACATACAGCCTGTCCTAACAACTCACATACAGCCTGTCCTAACAACTCACAGACAGTCTGTCCTAACAACTCACATACAGCCTGTCCTAACAACTCACATACAGCCTGTCCTAACAACTCACAGACAGTCTGTCCTAACAACTCAGACAGTCTGTCAGACAGTCTGTCCTCACACAGTCTGTCCTAACAGACAGTCTGTCCTAACAACTCACAGACAGTCTGTCCTATCAACTCACAGACAGTCTGTCCTAACAACTCACATACAGCCTGTCCTAACAACTCACATACAGCCTGTCCTAACAACTCACAGACAGTCTGTCCTAACAACACAAGCAGCATCTGACCACCACACAAGCTTTGGTTCAGCATCGCGGTTCATGATACAAATTACAGAGTGACGTGTAAAAATGGGGAACAGCTGTTTCTTGCAAGATCAGTGTTCTCCTTTCAGTCAGTGAACAGGGTTGACACGTCCTTGGCACGTGTGTGTGTGTCTCTGTGTGTGTGTGTGTGTGTCTCGTCTCTTTTCCAGAAAGCTGCTATTTCATATCAGTAGTCAGTGAATTGAAGAACTAGGAAATGGAGAAGAGGGAATACATATAAAATGGTTTAGACGCTAATCTTAATCTTTCAACATGAGGCCCTGAGAATCTCAGTAAGTCTGATAAATATTTCATGTGACACGTTCTAGTGGGAAATTATATTTGATCATTCAAATCAACCCTTAAAGGATTAAGTTCATTTATGTGCATTAAAAAAACAAATCTACAGAAATGTTTTCATCTTTAGGGACTCCCCTGCTGACCGGGAGCACCCCACAGGCTGTCCGGGAGCACCCCACAGGCTGTCCGGGAGCACCCCACAGGCTGACCGGGAGCACCCCACAGGCTGACCGGGAGCACCCCACAGGCTGACCGGGAGCGCCCCACAGGCTGACCGGGAGCACCCCACAAGCTGACCGGGAGCACCCCACAGGCTGACCGAGAGCACCCCACAGGCTGACCGGGAGCACCCCACAAGCTGACCGGGAGCACCCCACAGGCTGACCGAGAGCACCCCACAGGCTGACCGGGAGCACCCCACAGGCTGACCGAGAGCACCCCACAGGCTGACCGAGAGCACCCCACAGGCTGACCGAGAGCACCCCACAGGCTGACCAGGGAGCACCCCACAAGCTGACCAGGGAGCACCCCACAAGCTGACCAGGGAGCATCTGTGTAACAAGCTTTTCACGCTGCCCAAGCTAACTCTCTCTCTGCATCTATCGTCTATCTTCAACACTGAACCATAACCTTCTACGTTCCACCTTCTCTGAATTGGGCATCTCATGCTCTGCTCACTTCCGCTTTCTATCTGGCAGGTGGCTTCTTCCCAGTGACATCTTGCTGATGTTCTTCCCCGAGGCTTGGTTCTTGTCCCTTTCCTCAACTCTCTATACACCACTGTTCTTGGCTCCTGTCATATTCTCATCACTAGTCTTTCCTAGTTCTGCAATTCAGATGACCCTTAGCTGTCACCCGTTCTCTGCTTCCAACACCCAGATCACAACACTCATCTCTACATGCTGGCCAACATCCAATTTGCTTGAATATCGACCTACCACTTCAAGCTTAACCATTACAAGATAGAGCTGCTCTTCTTCTGTGGGAAGCCTTTATGCTCCAGGACAAGCTCATCATGATTGACAACGGTACTGTGTACTTCTCCCTGAGTGCAAAAGACCTTGGCATGATCCTCAAAAACAACATCAAGACAGTGATTTTACTCATGTCTCACAGGACAACCAACCAACCAAACCAACCAAACCAACCAAACCAACCAAACCAAAACCAACCAACCAACCAACCAAACCAACCAACCAAACATCTAATATGGAATATAGTGGCCTGCCTTCCTAAGTTCTCCCACGTCACCCTACGTTTTCACTTTAGCCTGGATTCCAGGTGAAGCTCAAATCTGCTTCAAGGCAATGGTTCCTTCTTAAGGAGCAATGGTTCTATATAGAAGTAGAAGGTACATAGTATAGAAGTAGAAGGTACAACCTGAATACTAGCCTCGGGGATACATCTGAACCATTATCACAAGGGCAAGCAGCCGCTAATAAAATACCATATCACGGTTAGGGTTAGGGTTAGATAAGTGACCGCGTTTAATGACCTCATCTGGCCAGATAAGTGACCGGGTGTAATGTCCTCATCTGGACAGATAAGTGACTGGGTGTAATGACCTCATCTGGCCAGATAAGTGACCGGGTGTAATGTCCTCATCTGGCCAGATAAGTGACCGGGTGTAATGACCTCATCTGGCCAGATAAGTGACCGGGTGTAATGACCTCATCTGGCCAGATAAGTGACCGGGTGTAATGACCTCATCTGGCCAGATAAGTGACCGGGTGTAATGACCTCATCTGGCCAGATAAGTGACCGGGTGTAATGACCTCATCTGGCATCTGGACCAGAGATAAGTGACCGGGTAATGTCCTCATCTGGACAGATAAGTGACCGGGTGTAATGACCTCATCTGGCCAGATAAGTGACCGGGTGTAATGACCTCATCTGGCCAGATAAGTGACCGGGTGTAATGACCTCATCTGGCCAGATAAGTGACCGGGTGTAATGTCCTCATCTGGACAGATAAGTGACTGGGTGTAATGACCTCATCTGGCCAGATAAGTGACCGGGTGTAATGACCTCATCTGGACAGATAAGTGACCGGGTGTAATGACCTCATCTGGCCAGATAAGTGACCGGGTGTAATGACCTCATCTGGCAGATAAATGACTGGGTGTAATGACCTCTTCTGGGCAGATAAATGACCGGGTGTAATGTCCTCATCTGGACAGATAAGTGACTGGGTGTAATGACCTCATCTGGCCAGATAAGTGACCGGGTGTAATGACCTCATCTGGCCAGATAAGTGACCGGGTGTAATGTCCTCATCTGGACAGATAAGTGACTGGGTGTAATGACCTCATCTGGCCAGATAAGTGACCGGGTGTAATGACCTCATCTGGCCAGATAAGTGACCGGGTGTAATGACCTCATCTGGCCAGATAAGTGACCGGGTGTAATGACCTCATCTGGCAGATAAGTGACTGGGTGTAATGACCTCTTCTGGGCAGATAAATGACCGGGCGTATTGACCTCATCTGGCCAGATAAGTGACTGGGTGTAATGACCTCTTCTGGGCAGATAAATGACCGGGCGTATTGGCCTCATCTGGCCAGATAAGTGACCGGGTGTAATGACCTCATCTGGCAGATAAGTGACCGGGTGTAATGACCTCATCTGGCAGATAAGTGACCGGGCGTATTGACCTCATCTGGGCAGATAAATGACCGGGCATATTGGCCTCATCTGTTAGAGAATGTGGAAGGAAGACAGCAGATTTTATATGTTGAAGTTGCATTGTAGTTTTATTTTTATAACAAAGGCTGTCCTGTTTCTTTTGTAATGCAAAGATGTTTCTAGATACAGTTTGGACTTGCACAATTTCCACAAAAAAATACATCTGTGGATTCAATGTGAAGTTAATCGATTGTTCCAGATGGAAAGGAAACGTGACAAATACAAATGATACATTAGGCTGGCTGGTTATTATGGAGTCTGTGATTTGTGGATCAGACCACTCACTTTATGATTAATGGACAGGTATGACATCCCACATGTGGAGAAAAACAACACAAGCAGGAAGTTGACAGGTACTCAAAAGAGCTTTAATGTTATTTTTACCTCATGGGTTTTCATTCAACTAACACCTGCACAAGACAAGTGAAAAATGTAATTTACAAAACAGATTTCCAACTCACTCCATGGAGGACATTTTTCTGGTCACACTGGAACCTTTGTGAAGAATTAAGACGTTATCTTCTAAAGGCCACATTTAGGACTATGGTGGCATCAGATTTTCAGGTACATATATTTTAGCTAGACACAACATGCAGGACACAATCTACAATCATTATTAAAATATTGTTTGACCAAATCTATGTGAGTAAATACAGGGCAGTTATGGATATTCAGATTTATACAGTATTCATGACCTTTAGGGTGCAGTCTGGAATTGTGTATAATTTCAGTGGTAAAGGCTATCATCCATAATGAGTATCTGTTTTTCTTACATAATGTTATCAAATTGTGTACTGCATCTCACATTTTGTATACCTTATGACACCCCAAGAAATGAAAAAATATCTATTTCATAAAGAAATTTGTTAACATATCTTTAGGTGTGCTTATGGTTCTGGAATGCATGTTAAAGATGATGCTAAATAAATCAGCACTTGTTCATTCATTTATTATAATGTGCAGAAGGCCATCAGTTGGCAAATAGCATCTATTTATTCATTAAAGGTTCTTTTAATACCAAGGTTAGCTTAGGGAGGTGTACGCTGTGATGAAATGTTAATGCTTAGGGAAAATAGCATGTTCTGGTTACATCATTAAGTGATACCGACTGTGACAGTGGTGGGCCTCCACCTCCCAGTGAAAAGGACATGGACCACTGACTCAGATAAGTACATTCATGTAATGGTACACGAGGCATCGAGGAACACCAATAACTAGAGCATCACAAGTTCTCAAAGTTTTTGGGACTGGGGACGCGGATCAAAATAGAACAATGTTCAGGGACCCTCTTATAACGCAAATACAACCTGAGTGGTAAAACTAGCATCACGTGTTATTATGAGTTTGTAGCACTGCATGACTGAAGAAAACAGGTCTCAGGCCCAGGAGTTGCATTTCAAATGCTTGGTGGTGACATTGTAACAACGCCTGGCTCAATGAGAACATCTAGTGGGCTAGGAGGGCGTTGTAGTTATTGGAGTCTTATATAAGTTTAAACGTCCCTGTATCAGATGTTGGGTAGTTAGAACGAGCACAGCTGGTTTTAATTTGGTGATCATGTTTGTTATAAGTCACTGGGTCTTGGTGCACAGTGTTGGTTATTGTTAATATATCACCTTACTCTGTGGAATAGTGAGTGAGTGTTTTTTGAAGATAATGGTTGCTGTTGACTTAAATGTAATTTATAAGCCGCTCGTTAGCGCACTTTCATTTAAACCAGTACTTGTTTTCGCCATTCTCGGTTTGTTTTATGTTGGATGTAAATAAACCTGGTTTTGAACAGATAATACACGTTTTCGTCTGGCTTCCTCTGCACTACACTACACCTTGGTGTTGTGACAAACATCATGATCTTCAGTTTCTGTTCAATTTCTACTTCTGTTGAGGTAACAGGAATCAATTGTAGATTTAAATTAACAAAACTAAAAACGTGTGCAATTATACACATTGTCTATGCTTAGGATTCATTCTACAGTGTTTCTTTAGGTAGAAATATGTATAATTGGTAAAAAATAAATCATTAATTATGTTTGAAAAAAGGGACATAGAGGACGAACACAGAACTGTCTGAATAGATGTTTTAGACTGCGATGTCTTGACAGATGTTTAAGTAAGTTGTTGGACGATATTATCGCCAGAGATTGGTTGTATTATGAAGCCATTCTACAGGCATTCACTCTCTCTCCACAGAGTTAATTACAGGCGAAGTACACCACTACATGTGCTATATCCAGAGGTATAATAAACACTAATTAATGTGCTATATCCAGAGGTATGTAATAATGCACACTACTTTATATGCTATATCCAGAGGGATGTAATAATGCAGACTAATTCATGTCCTATATCCAGAGGTATGTAATAATGCACACTACTTTATATGCTATATCCAGAGGTATGTAATAATGTACACTACTTTATATGCTATATCCAGAGGTATGTAATAATGCACACTAATTCATGTGCTATAACCAGAGGTATGTAATAATGCACACTAATTTATATGCCATATCCAGAGGTATGTAATAATGCACACTAATTTGTATGCCATATCCAGAGGTATGTAATAATGCACACTAATTCATGTGCTATATCCAGAGGTATGTAATAATGCACACTAATTCATGTGCTATAACCAGAGGTATGTAATAATGCACAATACTTTATATGCTATTTCCAGAGGTATGTAATAATGCACACTAATTCATGTGCTATAACCAGAGGTATGTAATAATGCACACTAATTCATGTGCTATAACCAGAGGTATGTAATAATGCACACTAATTCATGTGCTATAACCAGAGGTATGTAATAATGCACACTAATTCATGTGCTATAACCAGAGGTATGTAATAATGCACACTAATTCATGTGCTATATCCAGAGGTATGTAATAATGCACACTAATTCATTAGCCATATCCAGAGGTATGTAATAATGCACACTAATTCATTAGCCATATCCAGAGGTATGTAATAATGCACACTACTTTATATGCCATATCCAGAGGTATGTAATAATGCACACTTATTAATATGCTATATCCAGGGGCTGTGATAATGCATATAAAATGAGATTTGTATGTTTGTCATATCCTGTAGCTCCAGTCCTGAAGTCTGCAAGCTAACCGGAACATCTAAATATGTTCATACGACCTGCACCTCCACACGTTTTCTAGAAGTATTTTGTGTTTTATGAAAGATAAATATTTGAGTAGAACCCAACAAAACAGTTTAACTTGTCACTACATGGAAATGTTTATCTTTAATAACAGACAAAAAGACTAAGCAAATGTAATTAAACACAGTAGGCTAACCCACATACCGTAACCCTAAACACAAGCAGGGCCAAATGTTATGTTGTGTAAATTATTTTTACCGTGAAGAAATAATCACATTGCCTTTAGTCATGGCAAATCCTCTCACTGAGGCTGTATCCAAGTTCCGGGGAGAGGAAGATCACAACCAGCCAGCGCAAAAACAAAACACAAAATCATAGGCCAAGTCAAGAGATGTTTAAAGCAGTTAACTGATGGATGTGCTGAGCGTGAACTGACGTGAAAATGGAGCAGAAGGACCTCAAGACATGCTGGGAGGGACTTGTGTGGCTGGGAGGAGACTTGTGTGGCTGGGAGGAGACTCGTGTGGCAGGGAGGAGACTGGTGTGGCAGGGAGGAGACTGGTGTGGCTGGGAGGGACTCGTGTGGCTGGGAGGAGACTCGTGTGGCTGGGAGGAGACTCGTGTGGCAGGGAGGAGACTGGTGTGGCCGGGAGGAGACTGGTGTGGCCGGGAGGAGACTGGTGTGGCAGGGAGGAGACTGGTGTGGCTGGGAGGAGACTGGTGTGGCTGGGAGGAGACTGGTGTGGCTGGGAGGAGACTGGTGTGGCTGGGAGGAGACTGGTGTGGCAGGGAGGAGACTGGTGTGGCAGGGAGGAGACTGGTGTGGCAGGGAGGAGACTGGTGTGGCAGGGAGGAGACTGGTGTGGCAGGGAGGAGACTGGTGTGGCAGGGAGGAGACTGGTGTGGCAGGGAGGAGACTGGTGTGGCTGCTGGTGGTGCTATATCCTGTCTATACGTCTCCTTACACGCGTTGTCCTCATACGTCTCCTTACGCGTTGTCCTCATACGTCTCCTTACACGTTGTCCTCATACGTCTCCTTACACGTTGTCCTCATACGTCTCCTTACACGTTGTCCTCATACGTCTCCTTACACGTTGTCCTCATACGTCTCCTTACACGTTGTCCTCATACGTCTCCTTACACGTTGTCCTCATACGTCTCCTTACACGTTGTCCTCATACGTCTCCTTACACGTTGTCCTCATACATCTCCTTACATATTGTCCTCATACAGCACATCTCCTTTGAGACACCACATATTTACTTTATCTTCATGTTTTTTTCTTACCTGGATGTCGTCATTTTGTGCTACTGAATAATTCAAGTTGTTGATTCCCAAATCATGAAAATTTTACGTTAAATAAATCCATAATTAATCAGCTTTTCCCACTCAATCATTCTTGATGGAAGTTGATGGAAGTGAGCAGATATCTCGAGTTTGGATGATCTCATCGTCAAAAGTTCCCATGTTTGTCATATCCCGACGTGCGTCACCCCTGACCCAAACACTGTATTTTTCTGCACCAGCTGGCATGAGAAGCTGGCATGAGAAGCTGGCATGAGAAGCTGGCATGAGAAGCTGACACATGATTGTACCTCACATCATAGTTTGCTCCTCTGTTTCACCTTTGACCTGCATGTTCAATTCTTATGACCTTCTATATATCGCGATGCTGAATATTATGACACTTTACTTATGTGAGCATTCAATGACCTCTATCATAAACTACAGAGTGTGATGTAAATGCCTTGTCTTTTTTGAGTGGATGAAGAATGACCGAACCCGTACAGAATCAGGTTTAATCTCCAAGTCTGTTTACACATACAGGTTCTGACCAATAGATCAAACATTTAGACGACACATTTTCAAATGTACATGAACAGAGCAAAACACACACGAGACCATGCCAGGTGGGATATGTAATGGGTAACACAGATACCATAGAAAGATTACAGTATAGCGCACACGCGCACACACACACACACACACACACACACACACACACATTGCTTAGTTAGGCACCAACAGCTCATTTACACACGTTGTTTAAGTGATGAATGGGGAGCTTGTATGGATGGATAATATAAGATATATAATTACTCTCTGAAACACACTGGCAGGGTGTATAAGAACTCCACAGAAACAAATCCTACAACGTTTGGTGTGAGAGTCAGTCACGTGCTGTCAAACAGATTTTCCCATTTCATTGAAGTACAATTCTGAGTGTTCGTTTTTGCCTCTACAACAATTTGCTTTAATCTGATTCCTCGTGAGGACAGCAGAACACGAAACAGTTTTTACTGTATTGGGGGCTGTAAGTGTTCGTTCAGTCATGGAGGAGGAACGACATCCGGTACTAGTCAATCTATGTTCTCTCATAGAACCATAGTACAGTATATATTAGGAGATGGAGAACACAGCCAAGTGCCAGGATTGGTGAAAGGAGTGAGAAAGTAGGACGTGTTTTGTTGGGATATCTCCATATTAATCTCCTTAGAAAGCTTATTAATGAGATAACAGAGATGAGCAGTTAAGCTTTACCTGCTCTACATCCTCATATGGAGACGGATTTGATCCAGACTTGTATTTAACAAGTAGAAAGTCAAGAGACAGGAGAAGTGCTGATACAAAACGCGAGAGAGATGGAGAGGTGGAGAGGTGGAGGGGAGAGGGGAGAGAGGGAGAGAGGGAGAGAGGGAGAGAGGGAGAGAGGGAGAGAGGGAGAGAGGGAGGGGAGAGAGGGAGAGAGGGAGAGAGGGAGAGAGGGGAGAGAGGGGGGGGGAGAGGGGGAGAGGAGGAGAGGGGGAGAGGGGGAGGGGGGAGAGGGGGAGAGGGGGGTGAGGGAGAGAGAGCGAGAGGGAGCAGGGAATAGGATGAAGAGAGGAAGAACATGAGAGGTAGACAAGTTACACAGTCATAGACTGAGAATAAGAGAGTCACACAGTCACACACAGTCACACAGTCACACACAGTCACACACAGTCGGACAAAGTGAGAAAGAGAGGAGATAGAGGCAGACAGTAAGAGGGAGATTAAAGGATGACATGTGTGGTCAGAGAACCACCCAGAGATCTACAGACACGTTAACCACAAGTTAACCACAGCTACACACAAGAATACACTGCTACACACACACACACACACAATACACTGCAACACACACACACACACACACACACAAACACAATACACTGCGTCTGCCACACACACACACAGCGTCTGGTCCACACACACACACACACACACACATACACTGCGTCTGGTCCACACACACACACACACACACACACACACAATACACTGCGTCTGCTAGACACACACACTCACACACAGCGTCTGGTCCACACACACACACACACACACACACACAATACACTGCGTCTGCTAGACACACACACACACACACACACACAGCGTCTGGTCCACACACACACACACACACACAAATACACTGCGTCTGCTACACACACACACACACACACACACACACACACAGCGTCTGGTCCACACACACACACACACACAATACACTGCGTCTGCTAGACACACACACACACACACACACACACTGTCATTCATTAGAATATCTGATCCAGAGGCCACCACTTTTGTTGTTGCCAAATGTGACAATGACGTTACTATTTATAATTATTATATAACTTTAATCCGAATAAATGTTTAAACAAATCTTTTGGATTGAAGCCCAGTTTGAAATAAAAACGTATTCATAAACCATGAGGAATTAAATGGTGTTTGGCAGGAACTAATGGATGTTTTTACACTGTGAACAATTTTTATGTTTTAAACCAAATGCGGCAGAATGCGACTGCCTCTTTTGACACTTCTTATGCTTTTGTTTGTCAGTCATTTCCTTGAGATTCTAGGTTGTGCTCACTATTTTAACAGAAAACAATAATATGTATAAGGTTGGTTGCACTAAAAGAGGACATGTTGAGTGACTAAGATCTGAGCCCATTGGCTTGATTTGTTAAGTAGAAAAATGTATAACTTCATGACATTTAATAACGTGCCCTTTAATTTAAAGCCAGTGTTTTACCACATTTTAACCCAGTAGGTCGCTACATTGTTCCAAATTCCGACATTACTGTCACGGAACAGAGGTGTAGTGTAGAGGAAAGCCTGGCTAAGAGCGAGTATCTTCCGTTTAAAAAAGGTTTATTATAAAATAAAACAAACCATAGACGCCCACACAAAACGATATACTGTACGGATGAAAAGAAACGGATGGAATCGTGACTTAAACCACTCAGACAAACAATATATAATGCCAAAACTCACCCAATACATCGATGTGGCATATAACAAAAAACAACAATGTGAAAAGGCAAAGGCTCAAGTTAAATACCAACCTAATTACCAAACCCCCACCTGGTGTGTGCAATAAGATAAACCCATTTCACTAATTACACCCAGAGTGACAATCACTACAAAAGGAAAATTTATTTTGTTGCTCGGTCCAAAGCATTTCTCAAAGTTTTATGCAATCATTTATCTCAAATGTCAATCTTTAGAAGTTTTTGATTTAACCAACCAGGAAAAACAGTTGAATTTAGTCTCATAACTGACCATTTGAAGCTGATAGAAATGTGTAAACAATTTACTAACTTACACCTAAAGTAACTAATGTTTTAACATATTATAATTGACTTCCTAAAGTGAAACAATAATCAACAACATGACATAATCATTAGTACTCAAGCATCTCATTTAACTTACTGGTGCTGTCATTTGTGAATGAGACAAATTAGAATGGGCTTGCAAGGCAGACAAATAAGATCATATCTTGGCCCTTTAAAACATTTACTATTGGCCAGGTTGTCTTAGCAACTGGACTAAAATGCAATTGCTTGACTACCGCAATAACTAATACGATTGTTCTGGCACTGCAGCAGCTCCCCAAACAATTAGTTTTCAAGTTCCAGCTTTTTGAGACCAGGGAAAGGTAGTAACCCCACTGCAGACTATTCACTGTGTAGATAGTAGGTAGTAACCCCACTGCAGACTATTCACTGTGTAGATAGTAACCCCACTGGACTATTCACTGTAACCCCACTGCAGACTATTCACTGTGTACATAGAAGGTAGTAACCCCACTGCAGACTATTCACTGTGTACATAGTAGGTAGTAACCCCACTGCAGACTATTCACTGTGAATATAGAAGGTAGTAACCCCACTGCAGACTATTCACTGTGTAGATAGTAAGGTAGTAACCCCACTGCAGACTATTCACTGTGTACATAGTAGGTAGTAACCCCACTGTAACCCCCACTGCAGACTATTCACTGTGTACATAGAAGGTAGTAACCCCACTGCAGACTATTCACCCCCACTGCAGACTATTCACTGTATTCACTGTACATAGAAGGTAGTAACCCCACTGCAGACTATTCACTGTGAATATAGAAGGTAGTAACCCCACTGCAGACTATTCACTGTGTAAGTAACCCCACTGCAGACTATTCACTGTGTACATAGATAGACTATTCACTGTGTAGGTAGTAACCCCACTGCAGACTATTCACTGTGTACATAGAAGGTAGTAACCCCACTGCAGACTATTCACTGTGTAAGTAACCCCACTGCAGACTATTCACTGTGTATATAGAAGGTAGTAACCCCACTGCAGACTATTCACTGTGTACATAGTAGGTAGTAACCCCACTGCAGACTATTCACTGTGTACATAGAAGGTAGTAACCCCACTGCAGACTATTCACTGTGTACATAGAAGGTAGTAACCCCACTGCAGACTATTCACTGTGTACCCCCACTGCAGACTATTCACTGACTATTAACCCCACTGCAGACTATTCACTGTGTACATAGAAGGTAGTAACCCCACTGCAGACTATTCACTGTGTACATAGAAGGTAGTAACCCCACTGCAGACTATTCACTGTGTACATAGAAGGTAGTAACCCCACTGCAGACTATTCACTGTGTACATAGAAGGTAGTAACCCCACTGCAGACTATTCACTGTGTACATAGAAGGTAGTAACCCCACTGCAGACTATTCACTGTGTAGATAGTAGGTAGTAACCCCACTGCAGACTATTCACTGTGTACATAGAAGGTAGTAACCCCACTGCAGACTATTCACTGTGTACATAGAAGGTAGTAACCCCACTGCAGACTATTCACTGTGTACATAGAAGGTAGTAACCCCACTGCAGACTATTCACTGTGTACATAGAAGGTAGTAACCCCACTGCAGACTATTCACTGTGTAGAGACTATTCACTGTGTAAGGTAGTAACCCCACTGCAGACTATTCACTGTGTGCATAGTAGGTAGTAACCCCACTGCAGACTATTCACTGTGTACATAGAAGGTAGTAACCCCACTGCAGACTATTCACTGTGTACATTGCAGACTATTCACTGGTAGTAACCCCACTGCAGACTATTCACTGTGTACATAGAAGGTAGTAACCCCACTGCAGACTATTCACTGTGTACATAGAAGGTAGTAACCCCACTGCAGACTATTCACTGTGTAGATAGAAGGTAGTAACCCCACTGCAGACTATTCACTGTGTATATAGAAGGTAGTAACCCCACTGCAGACTATTCACTGTGTACATAGTAGGAAGTAACCCCACTGCAGACTATTCACTGCTGCCAGCTTATCAAACAAGGACCACAAAGTATGAGTCATTGAAATGATCAATTAATCACTGTCAACCGAGTACAGATATATACTGTATTAATATCTGTAAAAGTCAAACCACTGAAATATATTTTTTGTGTATCTACATACATCCTTTAACACGTTCTAGTGGTTCATCCTTAAACTCTAATCATATTATTAGGGACATTGTGACATGACTGGCTGACCTGGAACCTGCTTTCCTATCACAGTTGGATAAAGGAGGATCTATTCTATAAGACAATCCTAGCACAAGTCCAGGTCACGTTGAGATACTTTGCATAAGTTGTAGAGGGAACCAGCCCCGCCATTACATTAAGAGACAGGGTCTATTTGCGGGCCGATCTGAGTATGATGAAGTAGACAATAAACTGTCCAATGCATCTGGATAAGCTTGTGGATGAGGTGGTGAAGTGCAGACAAATGCAAAAACTGACAACGTCCAGCTCTAAGAGAGTTAGGGTCTCATGTTGAGGTCCTCCATTAGGATGGTCAAGGTCACCGTGACAACGCCGTGAAATAAACAAACACCTTCATCTTCATTCTTTACCCTTGACATGCGTCGCAAACTTATCTCCTCTGCTGTGTTCAGGGCAGCCATGAATGGCTTGAACATGCTAGTCAAACTAACGAACGATGGATGTACGTGAACATGGTTGACTTAAGGCCAAACAGACAGCAATGGGAGATGCTTCACTGTGTCCTAGACCAGAGACGATACCAGGTGTGCAGAACTAGTATCACGAACCAGAAGACACAGCCACACTACATGTTCTAGTTGTTTACCGTCATTATGCAAGATGAATAACTGAGTAGATGCACAACATATCTGTTAAAAAATATCCAGAGTTTCAGCAGCTCGAACAAAAAAAACATGCCAGCAGAAGGGAAATAAATACGCGCACGGCAGTTCTGTTTGGATGTCATGTTGTAAAAATGTCCTGGCCCTGTCACGTCACAGAGAAGACTACAGGCCATTAGCAGTGCTGCCTCCACAGTTTGAATAAAGTGACACAGATAGCAGATCTCTGAGCAGATAGCCAGACACAGGCTGTTAGTTTAAAGAGGACAGGGTGGGTATAGAGGACAGGGTGGGTGTAGAGGACAGGGTGGGTGTAGAGGACAGGGTGGATGTAGAGGACAGGGTGGGTGTAGAGGACAGGGTGGGTATAGAGGACAGGGTGGGTGTAGAGGACAGGGTGGGTATAGAGGACAGGGTGGGTGTAGAGGACAGGGTGGGTATAGAGGACAGGGTGGGTATAGAGGACAGGGTGGGTATAGAGGACAGGGTGGGTGTAGAGGACAGGGTGGGTGTAGAGGACAGGGTGGGTATAGAGGACAGGGTGGGTATAGAGGACAGGGTGGGTATAGAGGACAGGGTGGGTATAGAGGACAGGGTGGGTATAGAGGACAGGGTGGGTGTAGAGGACAGGGTGGGTATAGAGGACAGGGTGGGTATAGAGGACAGGGTGGGTATAGAGGACAGGGTGGGTGTAGAGGACAGGGTGGGTATAGAGGACAGGGTGGGTGTAGAGGACAGGGTGGGTGTAGAGGACAGGGTGGGTGTAGAGGACAGGGTGGGTATAGAGGACAGGGTGGGTATAGAGGACAGGGTGGGTACAGAGGACAGGGTGGGTACAGAGGACAGGGTGGGTATAGAGGACAGGGTGGGTGTAGAGGACAGGGTGGGTGTAGAGGACAGGGTGGGTATAGAGGACAGGGTGGGTATAGAGGACAGGGTGGGTATAGAGGACAGGGTGGGTATAGAGGACAGGGTGGGTATAGAGGACAGGGTGGGTATAGAGGACAGGGTGGGTGTAGAGGACAGGGTGGGTATAGAGGACAGAGTGGGTGTAGAGGACAGGGTGGGTGTAGAGGACAGGGTGGGTGTAGAGGACAGGGTGGGTGTAGAGGACAGGGTGGGTGTAGAGGACAGGGTGGGTGCAGAGGACAGGGTGGGTGCAGAGGACAGGGTGGGTGTAGAGGACAGGGTGGGTGTAGAGGACAGGGTGGGTGACAGGGTGGGTATAGAGGACAGGGTGGGTGTAGAGGACAGGGTGGGTGTAGAGGACAGGGTGGGTATAGAGGACAGGGTGGGTATAGAGGACAGGGTGGGTGTAGAGGACAGGGTGGGTATAGAGGACAGGGTGGGTGTAGAGGGGTGGGTGTACAGGGTGGGTGCAGAGGACAGGGTGGGTGTAGAGGACAGGGTGGGTGTAGAGGACAGGGTGGGTATAGAGGACAGGGTGGGTGTAGAGGACAGGGTGGGTGTAGAGGACAGGGTGGGTGTAGAGGACAGGGTGGGTGTAGAGGACAGGGTGGGTGTAGAGGACAGGGTGGGTATAGAGGACAGGGTGGGTGTAGAGGACAGGGTGGGTGTAGAGGACAGGGTGGGTATAGAGGACAGGGTGGGTATAGAGGACAGGGTGGGTATAGAGGACAGGGTGGGTATGGATTGGGGGGGGATGTCCATCAAACATATCCGCCAGCCTATAACTGTCACTTCCTCTAAGACCTGTACATCCTCATTACTCACAGAACGAGCGCGGAGGGCTAATTAAACAGGCACAGCTGAGTGATGACAGTGACAGTGGGGGGGGCTAAAAGGACAAACCGGAGGCCAGAACTGGGAGGATACAAGAGTAGGGCTTGATTAGAAAACATCAGAGTGGGTCAAGTCAACCTCATTATGACTTTGGTGTCGGTCAACTTCTTCATAGCCCTTCTGTTTGGCCCTGTTCCACTGTTGGCATGCATGGATGTTATGTTGCCCTGACGGCTAGACTTCTGGTCTCACACACACACACACACACACACACGCACACACGCGCACACACGCACACACGCACACACGCACACACGCACACACACACACGCACACACACGCACACACGCACACACGCACACACGCACACACGCACACACGCACACACGCACACACCGATCCCAAACACAGACAGAGAGTTGTAAAGAAATGACAGTAAATGCTCTCTGCGTCACCATTGGACCAAGCGATTGAACCATTCTGCCTTCTAGGGCCTGGTTCTATTCTGTGTTCACACAGCGATCCAGACGATTATTTATTTCCCTGGAGACTCCTAAACATATTTACCTGTGTGCTACGTTGTAGTTTGTACAAACAGTTTGTAAGTCACCCTGAATAACAATGTAATCTAAATAATGAGCCCACACTAACCCTTCATGATCAGAGGAATGAGTGTAGAAACAGTGAAAGAACAACGGGACAGAAGAAAGGGAAGAAGAAATCTATTGGAGAGGATCAGAGTTGGTCCTTAGAAGGAGGACGCTACACCGGGCTAGCTGCCACACAGAGGGCCACACAGAGGGCCACACAGAGGGCCACCAGAGGGCCACACAGAGGGTCACACAGAGGGCCACACAGAGGGCCACTGGAGGGCCACACAGAGGGCCACCCAGAGGGCCACACAGAGGGCCACACAGAGGGTCACACAGAGGGTCACACAGAGAGTCACACAGAGGGCCACACAGAGGGTCACACAGAGGGTCACACAGAGGGTCACACAGAGAGTCACACAGAGGGCCACACAGAGGGTCACACAGAGGGTCACACAGAGAGTCACACAGAGGGCCACACAGAGGGTCACACAGAGGGTCACACAGAGGGTCACACAGAGAGTCACACAGAGGGCCACACAGAGGGCCACCAGAGGGCCACACAGAGAGCCACACAGAGGGCCACACAGAGGGTCACACAGAGGGCCACCAGAGGGCCACACAGAGGGTCACACAGAGAGTCACACAGAGGGCCACACAGACGGCCACCAAAGGGCCACACAGAGGGCCACACAGAGGGCCACACAGAGGGTCACACAGAGGGCCACACAGAGGGCCACACAGAGGGCCACACAGAGGGTCACACAGAGGGCCACCAGAGGGCCACCAGAGGGACACACAGAGAGACACACAGAGGGCCACACAGAGGGCCCCACAAAGGGCCACACAGAGGGCCACACAGAGGGCCACCAGAGGGCCACCAGAGGGCACACAGAGGGCATGAAACCCTCTTCCACACACAGATGACCAGAACCAGAGGTATGAACCCATCTCTCATACACAGATGACTAGATGACCAGAACTAGATGACCAGAACCAGATGACCAGATTACCAGATGACCATAACCAGATGACCACTACCAGATGACCAGAACCAGAACCAGATGACCAGTACCAGATGACCCTTTGAGTGACTTACCTCCCTTGTTCCGGTGTCTGGCTGGTACTCTGCCCTGCCGGCTGACCCCTGGTTCTCCCAGGAGCAGGAAGAGGAGGAGAGCCAGTTCATAAATGGTCACACATCCACACCTAGTCCTGTGTGACATCTCAGTCTGGCTCCTGGGTCACCTGACACACTATGGGATACTTCCACTGTGGGACACTACAATCTCCAGTCATCAATCACAGGTAGAGAAGCATGTGAGATATGCACTCAGTCTGCTACACACTCAATCACATCCACATCAGTCATTGTGCCCATATCATCGTATTCACAAGTTCATGTGGATAGACGAGATTCCCCTCAATGTTGTAACACTGTTCCGGTTCCTCTCAGTCAGACGTCCACGGTCCAGTGGTAAGACAGTGTCTGGTCTCCTCACTGTGTCAACGGTCCAGTGGTGAGGCAGTGTGTGGTCTCCTCACTGTGTCCACGGTCCAGTGGTGAGGCAGTGTCTGGTCACCTTACTGTGTCCACGGTCCAGTGGTGAGGCAGTGTCTGGTCTCCTCACTGTGTCCACGGTCCAGTGGTGAGGCAGTGTCTGTTCACCTTACTGTGTCCACGGTCCAGTGGTGAGGCAGTGTCTGGTCTCCTCACCCGTGTCCACAGTCACATCCTCAGAGATCTGTATAAGTTCCTTCCCATAGGATCCTCTCAGACAGGGCTAAACAGGACAACTGGAGGACAGAGCTGGCTGAGCAATCACAACATTGTGGAGCTCTCCCTCGCTCCCTCTGTTTCACAAATGCTCTCTGTCTCTCTCTCTCCGGAGACTGAAACAGCTGCAGGTGAAGCAGGAGACAGTGGTGCTGATGAAGACAGTGGTGCTGATGAAGACAGTGGTGCTGATGAAGACACTGGTGCTGATGAAGACACTGGTGCTGATGAAGACACTGGTGCTGATGAAGACACTGGTGCTGATGAAGACAGTGGTGCTGATGAAGACAGTGGTGCTGATGAGGACAGTGGTGGTGATGAAGACAGTGGTGCTGATGCTGTTTGTGCTTGAGAAAGCCTGGTTCTTCTTTTAGTGTTTACTCAAAGGAAACCCTCAACGCAGCGTGAACTCTCATTACAAACACACCAAACTGAGAAATGACAAACAAAACACACTAGTAGACAGGTATGACCGCAAGAGGGTGGATGACATGAGTAGATGTTAACAGTTAAACAGCAGAGCAAAGGGAAAGAGAGAAACAAAATGCCAGCGCTTGAGAAGAGTGGAGAAATATCAGGCGTGCGTACAGAGAGAGGAGAACGAATCCGCAAGAGGAAAGAGGCAAGTAACAGAGACAGCTCTAATCCTCACAAGCAGGCAGCCCTGGAAGCAGGCAGCCCTGGAAGCAGCAGTCGACAGAAAAATGCTTTCTGAGGAGAGAAATGACAGCTTCAGCACGCGGCTTCAGTGTATGTCAGCTCAGCGTCATCGAACAGCGTGGAGAGAGAGAGCGAGAAGAGATAGTGCTGAGAGATGCAATGGGAAGAGAGGGAGATGACTTCAGAGACTAGAGAGAAAGTGGAGGTAGTGAGAGGAGGGGTGGATGAAGAGGGGTTGTACGTTCTCAGCAATCTCTGGAGCGTGCTAGGTTTTACACCACAGTTACATCTGGAGCGTGCTAGGTTTTACACCACAGTTACATCTGGAGCGTGCTAGGTTTTACACCACAGTTACATCTGGAGCGTCCTAGGTTTTACACCACAGTTACATCTGGATCGTGCTAGGTTTTACACCACAGTTACGTCTGGAGCGCGCTAGGTTTTACACCACAGTTACATTAACACACCTGCATTAACACAGCTGCATTGACACACCTGCATTAACACACATGCATTAACACACATGCCTTAACACTGCTATCCAATCTAGCCATCAGTCTTCTATAAACGCTCAGCATAAAGTCCCATAACTGGTAAGACATGTCATTACTAGCTCTTCCTGGTTCAACCTCCTACTTTAAGCGTGTCAATGAACAAGACGAGCTACAAGGCAAATCTTCTGATCAATGCAGCTGAAGATACAAACACCAGGCAGGCTGTCAGACCTGCCAGAGGGGCTGTGGATAGATTGGATCAAGCATGTAGATAAAAGAGATGCAAGAATAATGAGGCATTGTGTGTTTTTGTGTGTTTGTGTCTGTCCCTCTTGTCCTGTTTGTGTGTGAACTAAAATAATCATCAATGTATTCTGGGTAATTATAATGCATCATGGACCTCTGAGGTGAAGGAATCGATGCAAAACTGTTATCCTGTAGTCATAATGGATGAAGTCTGATCTAGACTATGTTATGATCTGTACATGTGTCATAATGGATGAAGTCTGATCTAGACTATGTTATGATCTGTACATGTGTCATAATGGATGAAGTCTGATCTAGACTATGTTATGATCTGTACATGTGTCATAATGGATGAAGTCTGATCTAGACTATGATATGATCTGTACATGTGTCATAATGGATGAAGTCTGATCTAGACTATGATATGATCTGTACATGTGTCATAATGGATGAAGTCTGATCTAGACTATGTTATGATCTGTACATGTGTCATAATGGATGAAGTCTGACCTGGACTAATATGATCTGTACATGTGTCATAATGGATGAAGTCTGATCTAGACTATGATATGATCTGTACATGTGTCATAATGGATGAAGTCTGATCTAGACTAATATGATCTGTACATGTGTCATAATGGATGAAGTCTGATCTAGACTATGTTATGATCTGTACATGTGTCATAATGGATGAAGTCTGATCTAGACTATGTTATGATCTGTACATGTGTCATAATGGATGAAGTCTGACCTGGACTAATATGATCTGTACATGTGTCATAATGGATGAAGTCTGACCTGGACTAATATGATCTGTACATGTGTCATAATGGATGAAGTCTGATCTAGACTATGTTATGATCTGTACATGTGTCATAATGGATGAAGTCTGATCTAGACTATGTTATGATCTGTACATGTGTCATAATGGATGAAGTCTGATCTAGACTATGTTATGATCTGTAAATAATGGATGAAGTCCGATCTAGACTATGTTATGATCTGTACATGTGTCACAATGGATGAAGTCTGATCTAGACTATGATATGATCTGTACATAATGGATGAAGTCCGATCTAGACTATGTTATGATCTGTACATGTGTCACAATGGATGAAGTCTGATCTAGACTATGATATGATCTGTACATGTGTCATAATGGATGAAGTCTGATCTAGACTATGTTATGATCTGTACATGTGTCACGAACCGTGTAAGGTGTAGTGTAGGAAGCCATGTGCAGAGTCGTAGATAATCCGTTTACAGACAAGGTTAATTTCATCAAACACAAAACAAACCGAAAACGGCGACAAAAGGCTAAATGGCTAAACTGAAATGAAAGTGCGCATATGTAGCGTCTTATAAATATACAGTTCCCAAACATAGCAATCCTAATGCACAAACAAACACTCACCTCTATCATACTGTGACATGTAACAATGAACAGCAACCAGTGACATCTAGGCAATCCCTTTATAACCCAGTGATTCCAAATCCCCAACAGCTGTAACCAACATAAACCAGGAAGTGAGCACCCGAAACCAGACAGTGCAGTACCCTAACTCACCACTCGTGACAGTACCCCCCACTTAAGGCTAGCTCCCAGATAGCCAACAAGAACCAACATTAACAACAACACACCAAAAAAAAACAAGGGAGCAACAGGCAAGGACCCACTGTCACACCCAAAGGGTTAGTCCCAGACAGCAGGTCCAGCCCTTAAAGGGCCTTGGTGGCCCGATCGCCGTCTTGTGCGGCAAGGCTTCCGCCATCTTGGTGGACGTGGCGGCGGCCATCGACGTGGGCGTGGCGGCGGCCATCGACGTGGCGTGGCGGCGGCCATCGACGTGGGCGTGGCGGCGGCCATCGACGTGGCGTGGCGGCGGCCATTTCAGGCGGCGTGGCGGCGGCCATTTCAGGCGGCGTAGTCTCCGCCATTTCAGGCGGCGTAGTCTCCGCCATTTCAGGCGGCGTAGTCTCCGCCATATCATGCGGTGACGCTCTGGGAGCTCTGGCAGGCGGTGACGCTCTGGGAGCTCTGGCAGGCGGTGACGCTCTGGGAGCTCTGGCAGGCGGTGACGCTCTGGGAGCTCTGGCAGGCGGTGACGCTCTGGGAGCTCTGGCAGGCGGTGACGCTCTGGGAGCTCTGGCAGGCGGTGACGCTCTGGGAGCTCTGGCAGGCGGTGACGCTCTGGGAGCTCTGGCAGGCGGGGACGCTCTGGGAGCTCTGGCAGGCAAGGACGCTCTGGGAGCTCTGGCAGGCAAGGACGCTCTGGGAGCTCTGGCAGGCAAGGACGCTCTGGGAGCTCTGGCAGGCGGTGACGCTCTGGGAGCTCTGGCAGGCGGTGACGCTCTGGGAGCTCTGGCAGGCAAGGACGCTCTGGGAGCTCTGGCAGGCGAGGACGCTCTGGGAGCTCTGGCAGGCGAGGACGCTCTGGGAGCTCTGGCAGGCGAGGACGCTCTGGGAGCTCTGGCAGGCGAGGACGCTCTGGGAGCTCTGGCAGGCGAGGACGCTCTGGGAGCTCTGGCAGGCGAGGACGCTCTGGGAGCTCTGGCAGGCGAGGACGCTCTGGGAGCTCTGGCAGGCGAGGACGCTCTGGGAGCTCTGGCAGGCGAGGACGCTCTGGGAGCTCTGGCAGGCGAGGACGCTCTGGGAGCTCTGGCAGGCGAGGACGCTCTGGGAGCTCTGGCAGGCGAGGACGCTCTGGGAGCTCTGGCAGGCGAGGACGCTCTGGGAGCTCTGGCAGGCGAGGACGCTCTGGGAGCTCTGGCAGGCGAGGACGCTCTGGGAGCTCTGGCAGGCGAGGACGCTCTGGGAGCTCTGGCAGGCGAGGACGCTCTGGGAGCTCTGGCAGGCGAGGACGCTCTGGGAGCTCTGGCAGGCGAGGACGCTCTGGGAGCTCTGGCAGGCAAGGACGCTCTGGGAGCTCTGGCAGGCAAGGACGCTCTGGGAGCTCTGGCAGGCAAGGACGCTCTGGGAGCTCTGGCAGGCAAGGACGCTCTGGGAGCTCTGGCAGGCAAGGACGCTCTGGGAGCTCTGGCAGGCAAGGACGCTCTGGGAGCTCTGGCAGGCGAGGACGCTCTGGGAGCTCTGGCAGAGGAGGGAGATGACGCTTCGGGAGCTCAGGCGGAGGTGGGAGCGGCCAATCCTGAAACTCTGGCGGAGGAAGGAGGAGCCGCTCTAGACACTCAGGTGGAGGGGGGAGGGGCCACTCGTCGACACACTCATGCTGAGGGGGGAGGGACGACTCCAAGGCCTCATGCTGAGGGGGGAGGGGCCACTCGTCGACACGCTCATGCTGAGGGGGGAGGGACGACTCCAAGGCCTCATGCTGAGGGGGGAGGGGCCACTCGTCCGGGCACTCAAGCAATGGTGGGAGGGGCTCATCTAGGCACTCACCCTGGAGTGGAAGAGGCTGGTCCTGTAGGGTGAACCACACCCCCCACCATCTCCTAATCACCTCGGGCGGCTGGCTCTCCAGGCCCTTAGGTGGTCTCTGGGCCCTGGAGGTTGGTGGCCGGAAAGGGTAATCACCCGGCTGGAGCTGGGGTTGTTGCTGCAGCTCCAAGGCTTTTGCTGGCCCTGGCTGCAGCACCGGAGCAGTGGGGGGCTGCTGTTGCAGCACCAGGGTCGTGGGTGTTCTCTCCGCGGACCTCCGTGAACACCCCGTTAGCTCCCCCCCAAAAATTACTTTGGGGCGCCTCCGGGATGTCCTCTTGCCTTCATAGAAGGCCCGCGGACCCATTGTCACTGACCCTGAATGCTGCAAAGATGGTTCATATACAGCATACGGCCGGAGACGTAGCCACCGCTCCTGTGGTGTCTCCGGCCGATTCCACTCCCACCGCTCCGTGGGGTGACGGTGAGCTTCATCCGACGGGGCGCTATAGCTTGCCCCCCCGCAGAATCCACTCACCGTCCGACTCTGCTGGCTTCGGTGGCTGTTCATTCTGTCACGAACCGTGTAAGGTGTAGTGTAGGAAGCCATGTGCAGAGTCGTAGATAATCCGTTTACAGACAAGGTTTATTTCATCAAACACAAAACAAACCGAAAACGGCGACAAAAGGCTAAATGGCTAAACTGAAATGAAAGTGCGCATATGTAGCGTCTTATAAATATACAGTTCCCAAACATAGCAATCCTAATGCACAAACAAACACTCACCTCTATCATACTGTGACATGTAACAATGAACAGCAACCAGTGACATCTAGGCAATCCCTTTATAACCCAGTGATTCCAAATCCCCAACAGCTGTAACCAACATAAACCAGGAAGTGAGCACCCGAAACCAGACAGTGCAGTACCCTAACTCACCACTCGTGACAACATGTGTCATAATGGATGAAGTCTGACCTGGACTAATATGATCTGTACATGTGTCATAATGGATGAAGTCTGATCTAGACTATGATATGATCTGTACATGTGTCATAATGGATGAAGTCTGATCTAGACTATGTTATGATCTGTACATGTGTCATTATGGATGAAGTCTGATCTAGACTAATATTATCTGTACATGTGTCATAATGGATGAAGTCTGATCTAGACTATGTTATGATCTGTACATGTGTCATAATGGATGAAGTCTGATCTAGACTAATATGATCTGTACATGTGTCATTATGGATGAAGTCTGATCTAGACTATGTTATGATCTCTACATGTGTCACAATGGATGAAGTCTGATCTAGACTATGATATGATCTGTACATGTGTCATAATGGATGAAGTCCGATCTAGACGAATATGATCTGTACATGTGTCATAATGGATGAAGTCTGATCTAGACTAATATGATCTGTACATGTGTCATAATGGATGAAGTCTGATCTAGACTAATATTATCTGTACATGTGTCATAATGGATGAAGTCTGATCTAGACTATATTATGATCTGTACATGTGTCATAATGGATGAAGTCTGATCTAGACTATGTTATGATCTGTACATGTGTCATAATGGATGAAGTCTGATCTAGACTATGTTATGATCTGTACATGTGTCATAATGGATGAAGTCTGATCTAGACTAATATGATCTGTACATGTGTCATAATGGATGAAGTCTGATCTAGACTAATATTATCTGTACATGTGTCATAATGGATGAAGTCTGATCTAGACTAATATGATCTGTACATGTGTCATTATGGATGAAGTCTGATCTAGACTATGTTATGATCTCTACATGTGTCACAATGGATGAAGTCTGATCTAGACTAATATGATCTGTACATGTGTCATTATGGATGAAGTCTGATCTAGACTAATATGATCTGTACATAATGGATGAAGTCTGATCTAGACTATGATATGATCTGTACATGTGTCATAATGGATGAAGTCTGATCTAGACTAATATGATCTGTACATGTGTCATAATGGATGAAGTCTGATCTAGACTATGATATGATCTGTACATGTGTCATAATGGATGAAGTCCGATCTAGACAAATATGATCTGTACATGTGTCATAATGGATGAAGTCTGATCTAGACTAATATGATCTGTACATGTGTCATAATGGATGAAGTCTGATCTAGACTAATATTATCTGTACATGTGTCATAATGGATGAAGTCTGATCTAGACTAATATGATCTGTACATGTGTCATAATGGATAAAGTCTGATCTAGACTAATATGATCTGTACATGTGTCATAATGGATGAAGTCTGATCTAGACTAATATGATCTGTACATGTGTCATAATGGATGAAGTCTGATCTAGACTATGATATGATCTGTACATGTGTCATAATGGATGAAGTCTGATCTAGACTATGTTATGATCTGTACATGTGTCATTATGGATGAAGTCTGATCTAGACTAATATGATCTGTACATGTGTCATTATGGATGAAGTCTGATCTAGACTAATATGATCTGTACATGTGTCATAATGGATGAAGTCTGATCTAGACTAATATGATCTGTACATGTGTCATAATGGATGAAGTCTGATCTAGACTATATTATGATCTGTACATGTGTCATAATGGATGAAGTCTGATCTAGACTATGTTATGATCTCTACATGTGTCACAATGGATGAAGTCTGATCTAGACTAATATGATCTGTACATGTGTCATAATGGATAAAGTCTGATCTAGACTAATATGATCTGTACATGTGTCATAATGGATGAAGTCTGATCTAGACTATGATATGATCTGTACATGTGTCATAATGGATGAAGTCTGATCTAGACTAATATGATCTGTACATGTGTCATAATGGATGAAGTCTGATCTAGACTATGTTATGATCTCTACATGTGTCACAATGGATGAAGTCTGATCTAGACTAATATGATCTGTACATGTGTCATAATGGATAAAGTCTGATCTAGACTAATATGATCTGTACATGTGTCATAATGGATGAAGTCTGATCTAGACTATGATATGATCTGTACATGTGTCATAATGGATGAAGTCTGATCTAGACTAATATGATCTGTACATGTGTCATAATGGATGAAGTCTGATCTAGACTATGTTATGATCTGTACGTGTGTCACAATGGATGAAGTCTGATCTAGACTATGATATGATCTGTACATGTGTCACAATGGATGAAGTCTGATCTAGACTAATATGATCTGTACATGTGTCATAATGGATGAAGTCTGATCTAGACTATGTTATGATCTGTACGTGTGTCACAATGGATGAAGTCTGATCTAGACTATGATATGATCTGTACATGTGTCACAATGGATGAAGTCTGATCTAGACTAATATGATCTGTACATGTGTCATAATGGATGAAGTCTGATCTAGACTATGATATGATCTGTACATGTGTCATAATGGATGAAGTCTGATCTAGACTATGTTATGATCTGTACATGTGTCATTATGGATGAAGTCTGATCTAGACTATGTTATGATCTGTACATGTGTCATAATGGATGAAGTCTGATCTAGACTATGATATGATCTGCACATGCGTCATAATGGATGAAGTCTGATCTAGACTATGTTATGATCTGTACATGTGTCATAATGGATGAAGTCTGACCTGGACTAATATGATCTGTTCATGTGTCATAATGGATGAAGTCCGATCTAGACTAATATGATCTGTACATGTGTCATAATGGATGAAGTCCGATCTAGACTAATATGATCTGTACATGTGTCATTATGGATGAAGTCCGATCTAGACGAATATGATCTGTACATGTGTCATAATGGATGAAGTCTGATCTAGACTAATATGATCTGTACATGTGTCATAATGGATGAAGTCTGATCTAGACTAATATGATCTGTACATGTGTCATAATGGATGAAGTCTGATCTAGACTATGTTATGATCTGTACATGTGTCATAATGGATGAAGTCTGATCTAGACTAATATGATCTGTACATGTGTCATAATGGATGAAGTCTGATCTGGACTAATATGATCTGTACATGTGTCATAATGGATGAAGTCTGATCTAGACTAATATGATCTGTACATGTGTCACAATGGATGAAGTCTGATCTAGACTAATATGATCTGTACATGTGTCATAATGGATGAAGTCTGATCTAGACTAATATGATCTGTACATGTGTCATAATGGATGAAGTCTGATCTAGACTAATATGATCTGTACATGTGTCATAATGGATGAAGTCTGATCTAGACTAATATGATCTGTACATGTGTCATAATGGATGAAGTCTGATCTAGACTAATATGATCTGTACATGTGTCATAATGGATGAAGTCTGATCTGGACTAATATGATCTGTACATGTGTCATAATGGATGAAGTCTGACCTGGACTAATATGATCTGTACATGTGTCATAATGGATGAAGTCTGATCTAGACTAATATTATCTGTACATGTGTCATAATGGATGAAGTCTGATCTAGACTAATATGATCTGTACATGTGTCATAATGGATGAAGTCTGATCTAGACTAATATGATCTGTACATGTGTCATAATGGATGAAGTCTGATCTGGACTAATATGATCTGTACATGTGTCATAATGGATGAAGTCTGACCTGGACTATGATATGATCTGTACATGTGTCATAATGGATGAAGTCTGATCTAGACTAATATGATCTGTACATGTGTCATAATGGATGAAGTCTGATCTAGACTATGTTATGATCTGTACATGTGTCATAATGGATGAAGTCTGATCTAGACTAATATGATCTGTACATGTGTCATAATGGATGAAGTCTGACCTGGACTAATATGATCTGTACATGTGTCATAATGGATGAAGTCTGATCTAGACTATATTATGATCTGTACATGTGTCATAATGGATGAAGTCTGATCTAGACTATGATATGATCTGTACATGTGTCATAATGGATGAAGTCTGATCTAGACTATGTTATGATCTGTACGTGTGTCACAATGGATGAAGTCTGATCTAGACTATGATATGATCTGTACATGTGTCACAATGGATGAAGTCTGATCTAGACTATGTTATGATCTGTACATGTGTCATAATGGATGAAGTCTGATCTAGACTAATATGATCTGTACATGTGTCATAATGGATGAAGTCTGATCTAGACTATATTATGATCTGTACATGTGTCATAATGGATGAAGTCTGATCTGGACTAATATGATCTGTACATGTGTCATAATGGATGAAGTCTGATCTAGACTATATTATGATCTGTACATGTGTCATAATGGATGAAGTCTGATCTAGACTATGATATGATCTGTACATGTGTCATAATGGATGAAGTCTGATCTAGACTATGTTATGATCTGTACATGTGTCATAATGGATGAAGTCTGATCTAGACTATGTTATGATCTGTACATGTGTCATAATGGATGAAGTCTGATCTAGACTAATATGATCTGTACATGTGTCATAATGGATGAAGTCTGATCTAGACTATGTTATGATCTGTACGTGTGTCACAATGGATGAAGTCTGATCTAGACTATGATATGATCTGTACATGTGTCACAATGGATGAAGTCTGATCTAGACTATGTTATGATCTGTACATGTGTCATAATGGATGAAGTCTGATCTAGACTAATATGATCTGTACATGTGTCATAATGGATGAAGTCTGATCTAGACTATATTATGATCTGTACATGTGTCATAATGGATGAAGTCTGATCTGGACTAATATGATCTGTACATGTGTCATAATGGATGAAGTCTGATCTAGACTATGATATGATCTGTACATGTGTCATAATGGATGAAGTCTGATCTAGACTATGATATGATCTGTACATGTGTCATAATGGATGAAGTCTGATCTAGACTATGTTATGATCTGTACATGTGTCATAATGGATGAAGTCTGATCTAGACTATATTATGATCTGTACATGTGTCATAATGGATGAAGTCTGACCTGGACTAATATGATCTGTACATGTGTCATAATGGATGAAGTCTGATCTAGACTATGATATGATCTGTACATGTGTCATAATGGATGAAGTCTGATCTAGACTATGTTATGATCTGTAAATAATGGATGAAGTCTGATCTAGACTATGTTATGATCTGTAAATAATGGATGAAGTCCAGTGTATATGCAGAAACAGAGCTCACCTATTTATGCACAGAAACACCAAGTTCAGGTAGGTTCAGGTTTTAAATCTTCAGTCTTAGGAGACACATTGACCTTCTATTTCCAACATGAGACCAACTGTTCAGTCTGCTGAGACCAAATAAACAGGTAAATGTAGTACCTAAATTCACTTTGCTAAAAGTCAAAATCAGGTCATCATAGTTTAAGTGCTACCGGTTGGCATTGTGGGAAATGTCCACATCGCCATTTCAAAAAATCTCCATAATACTTCTGGTAAAATCTTAAAATTATGCTGTTTTACAGAATTACTTGGATTTATGGATTTCTCCTCCCACCCTAGTCTTGTATCTATTCATCTAAATTACTGTCCCTTAATAACATAAAGCATTTTTATCACAGCTGCCTTAAACTTGTAGATGAAATCAACATGAAACATATGGAACCAGTCTAATATAATGTGAGGGTGGGGGTATGTCTTTTGAATAGGGCAGAATGTTCTTGTAATACGCCTTTCTTCCACAGGGGGACACATCTGAAACATCCACTGACAATCTATTATTTCTATAAATCTTAAGTCAATGGGGAGCATATTTTCAAGTATCATTGATTATTTATGCATTTCGTTCCATTATCACTTATGGAAATAAACATGCAAAATGGCATGTCAAACAGTGTAACCCAACTGTAACTGGGCATGACTTCACATTTCAACTGGTACCAGGGTGTCAAACAGTGTAACCCACCAAGCCCACACCACCACACCCCACCCCACCCACCACACCACACACCGCATCCCACCCCACCTAACCCACAGCACCAAAACCACACCACCAAAACACACACACAGCTAAAAAATGAAACATCACTGCCTTCACATGTAAACTTCAAATGAAAATGAAGGAGCTGTCCACTGTTCCTAGTGCTAAATAATGCTGCCACCTGTTGGTTTTGCACTGATACTGCAAACTGGAAAAACAAATGACACCTTTCTCCCAGACATCCAGACTCACATTAGAAGGAACACCAACAGCTTTGCTTTAAATAGAGCGGATCTGAGTGGGACAACAGATACCAGCTTTAAGAACAATTCATGAGCCTTAGATCGTCATCTCCAACAATGTATAGGTGTGCCAATAGTGACTTCTGGGAAGTGCAGTCTTCAGAGCAGGGAATAACCCATTAGTCATTGGGTCAATGACCTGATGAGGGTCAGGCTAGCTGCTGCCAGGGACGGAGTCAGAACCCTGTTAGAGAGCTTCATCTAGCCCATCATGCACTCTGGTTTGTGGGTGTATACCAGAATCCACACAGAGCCCAGTTATTCTCAGGACATGTTCCGCCTAAACACGCCCCAGACTGAGTGAGGACATATTAACCTTGGACTGCCTCTTTACACACTGTGGTGCTGGAAGACAAGGTGTGTGTATGTTTGTGTGTGATGACAAGGTGTGTGTATGTTTGTGCGTGATGACAAGGTGTGTGTATGTTTGTTTGTGATGACAAGGTGTTTATGTTTGTGTGTGATGACAAGGTGTGTATGTTTGTGTGTGATGACAAGGTGTGTGTGTGTATGTTTGTGTGTGATGACAAGGTGTGTGTGTGTATGTTTGTTTGTGATGACAAGGTGTTTATGTTTGTGTGTGATGACAAGGTGTGTGTATGTTTGTGTGTGATGACAAGGTGTGTGTATGTTTATGTGTGATGACAAGCTGTGTGTATGTTTGTGTGTGATGACAAGGTGTGTGTATGTTTGTTTGTGATGACAAAGTGTTTATGTTTGTGTGTGATGACAAGGTGTTTATGTTTGTTTGTGATGACAAGGTGTTTATGTTTGTGTGTGATGACAAGGTGTGTATGTTTGTGTGTGATGACAAGGTGTGTGTGTGTATGTTTGTGTGTGATGACAAGGTGTGTGTGTGTATGTTTGTGTGTGATGACAAGGTGTGTGTATGTTTGTTTGTGATGACAAGGTGTTTGTATGTTTGTGGGTGATGACAAGGTGTTTATGTTTGTGTGTGATGACAAGGTGTGTGTATGTTTGTGTGTGATGACAAGGTGTTTATGTTTGTGTGTGATGACAAGGTGTGTGTATGTTTGTGTGTGATGACAAGGTGTGTGTGTGTGTATGTTTGTGTGTGATGACAAGGTGTGTGTGTGTATGTTTGTGTGTGATGACAAGGTGTGTGTATGTTTGTGTGTGATGACAAGGTGTTTGTATGTTTGTGTGTGATGACAAGGTGTTTATGTTTGTGTGTGATGACAAGGTGTGTGTATGTTTGTGTGTGATGACAAGGTGTGTGTATGTTTCTGTGTGATGACAAGGTGTGTGTATGTTTGTGTGTGATGACAAGGTGTTTATGTTTGTGTGTGATTTGTTCATTATAAACCATTAAATAAGTGATGACACACTGTTGTTTGATTATTGTGCACTTGTAAACATATAAGAACAAGTATTTATATTTTCCCTAATTTTTTATCTGGTTTGTCAATTCAGCTTGAAGATATTGTGCTTTTTGAATACATTTCATTCCGAGTCATTTGAACAGTTCTTGCCTTCCACCTAGGATTCAGACTGTGTATTAATCCAATCAACTTACCTGACAGACACATTCGGATGCACAGTTTAAAAGCAATGATTCAGCATTTTAGGAGACCACATTTGTTGTAAACATAATATGTCCAGTACCAGTGAATATGTTGGACACATTTCTCTATTCAAATGAATGGGTAAGTGTGTTTAAACGTTTGACTGGAACTATGTGTCAGCATAATACCAAAGTTACCTGCAGTTGTGGTCTGGATTGCTTTCAATACGTTTTTGATAAGTATATATTGTCCAATACATTTCTCTGGCTATTGCTAACCTCAATACTGACATCTTACCCTGTCCACGGATAACATCTACGACTTGGAGGAGGTAGAGGAACAGTAGAAGATATGAGGCCATCGGAACGAGAACCACAGTCATGTGAAATGTATCTGCAATCACAAATAACCCAGAAATCAGCATATTGAAAACATCTCTATTACGTAACCTCCAGTTTAATTGTTGACATGTCAATGATTAGTGTAAGTAAACAGAACGATCTCCACCTGAGGAAGAGCTAACTCCCCTCAATGAGCTGAGTGATGAAGCTTCATCTGAAATACAATAAAACTCTTAGCTATTAAACTTTTGCTGACCAAATCCTCTTCTTGATCTTAACGACAGACAAATCTACGAGCACAGCATTACAGTTCCATTTGTGCCACTCCAGCCTCGTCCATTAAATAACATGATGAATCATTTGCAAAGGATTAATGACCGAATTTCAGGGAAAACAATTATTAGATGTTTACAAATGATATTTTCTATGTGTGTGTTCAGTTCCGATATCTATTGAGAGGTTCTTCTTAAGAAAACGTCACACAGGCCAGATAATAAAGAATCCTGAATTTTTGTCCCACATACATTTGAGACGATCACATCAGGACTATAGCCCTTTGATTGCGATACACCTTTTAGTCTGTAGCCTGCTTTTATGTGTAATTACGTGGGGCACAGAGGAAAGCATCCCATACATAAGTACCTGTTTCAGGTGCCTAAGTGCCTTTATATTAGCTGTCTAGGTCCACTCAGTCGTTGTCAATAGCAGGGCAACACAGCCGAATGGGCAATCGAAAGCTTTTTACAATATAATGCACTGCTTTCGTATTTCATCCGGAGACAGAAACACAGTGACTAATATAAACAGTGAATGGCTTAATAGAACAGAATCACAGAGAAGCTATTAGAGGAAAGCTGAACATTCTTCATCCATCTGATCCCCGATGTAAATGTACTCTTATCTGTGTTTCACCTACCCCCCCCGAGCTAGGGAGCTGAATATATGGATTTTCCTTTCCTCAGTTCTAGAGCTCACTATGTTTACATTCTGTTCTTAGGATTGACACTGAACAGCTAAACACACAGTGCTGTTCTTTTTTTAATTAGAGAAAATCTAAATCTATCATTATTTATGTGAATTATTCAGACATTTGACTCTAAACACTTCCCATAGTGTCTCTGGGAAAACAGCATGTTTCTAAGATACAACCGTTAATCATTATACAGACACCTATGGATAAACCTCTGATCTTTTTGGCAGTGGCCTGTCTCCAGCTCTCTATAATCTTACTGTCACAACAGCTATCTGACATGGATTACATGTGAACACAGACAAATTATTTGTCTTCTTTGAAGCCCATGACAATGACACCCCACACACACCCACACCTCCACATACCCCACACACCTCCACATACCCCACACACACACATGGTACGCACCTGTCTAACAGAAGTCAGCTGAGCATTCCAGCACACAGCTCCAGCACACAGCTCCAGCACACAGCTCCAGCACACAGCTCCAGCACACAGCTCCAGCACACAGCTCCAGCACACAGCTCCAGCACACAGCTCCAGCAGCACACAGCTCCAGCACACAGCTCCAGCACACAGCTCCAGCACACAGCTCCAGCACACAGCTCCAGCACACAGCTCCAGCACACAGCTCCAGCACACAGCTCCAGGGCAGCAGAGAGTGGACGTCTGTTAGGAGAAAGACCCACAGCCAGGGGAGAGGACAACTATTGAACATCATGCTCCATCTTCCATATTTCCTGTTCTCTTTTTTCTTCAATACAGGCTGCTGACAAAGGAATGCCCTTGATACCCACGAACAACCTTGTTTTGCAGAGAGAGAATGAGACAGAGATAGAAAACGAGAGAGAAGCAGAGAGGGAGAGAGAGAGGTGGAGGTAGAGGAAGGCTTGGGGAGAGAGAAAAGCAGAAAGGTTTATTAGTTGAATTACAAGCAGCGCTGTTGTGAGCTGATAGAGAACCGGTTCCTCATCTTTAACTATAATTAACACAATCTAAACAGATGTTCTCTGTACCTCACACATCAGGGCAGTATCGGCACTTAATAATAAGTCAAGCATTTCCAGACAAATGTCTCAGAACTTTTTTCATTACTTATTATTGATTAACTATTGACGTCTGTCTTAAGGCCTCCTGCTACCTGATCTTCACACATCACTCTGTATGTGAATATTAACATGAGACCTCAGTGACCATCTCACACATTAACTGGGAATGTATTTAGTTATACATAGCTAGAAACAGCTGTTCACAAGGTGTTATTCATTTTAAACAGCTGGTTTTATGTGCTCTCACTGGTAGCTCTACAAACCTTTATAAATGTATTGTCTTATCTTAATCATTTTCACTAAACTGGTTTCTATTTGATCCAGGAGGCTGTTAACATGGTAACCGTACAGCAGTCATATACATTATTAACCATCTGGGCCCAGAAGGAAACATCCAGGTAATACAGGAAGTGACTGGATGTAGGTAGGCAGACATATCTGATGATGCCCATCACAGGGTCAACAAGCCTTCCTGGACAGGGGCACTTACTGCTGATAGATGGGAAGAAGACAGCTCAATTTTTCTATGACGTCCTCTAATGTTCACAACTCAGATTACAGATGAGTTTCACTCGTACTTCAACCCAGGTCCTCCAGAGAGACAATCACTGGTCCAAGTAGAAAATAAATGCTAACATATGTTCTACATTAAAGCTATACAAGTGTATGTGAGTACATAAAGTGTACATATGTAACAACACGGTTTTATTAATTTAGCTTTTATTCTAGAATGTCCCATTCATTGGGGTTTGAATACATGCTAATTATGTACTGTTTTAGTATTACAGGCACTTTTACTCTGTGACATATTGAAAGGCCCCTCTGTTCAGCTACTCTCATCTGCATTAGCAGGGCAGTGATCCAGCCAATCAGAGACCTGGAGGCTGGATGCCTGGCTGGACGGATGGCTGGCTGGATGGCTGGCTGGCTGGCTGGGTGAGTCACTGGGTGTGTGGCTGGGTGGTGGATGCCTGGGCGGGTGGGTGGCTGGGTAGATGGGTGCACGTGTGGCTGGCTGAGTGGGTGCCTGTGTGGTGATTGGCTGGGTGGGTGTGTGGTTGTGTGGGTTGGTGCTTTATACGTGGGTTGCTGGGTGGGTGGCTGGCTAGTTGTGTGGCTGGCTGGTTGTGTGGCTGGCTGGTTGTGTGGCTGGCTGGTTGTGTGGCTGGCTGGTTGTGTGGCTGGCTGGTTGTGTGGCTGGCTGGTTGTGTGGCTGGCTGGTTGTGTGGCTGGCTGGTTGTGTGGCTGGCTGGTTGTGTGGCTGGCTGGTTGTGTGGCTGGCTGGTTGTGTGGCTGGCTGGTTGTGTGGCTGGCTGGTTGTGTGGCTGGCTGGTTGTGTGGGTGGGTGGGTTGTGTGGGTGGCTGGCTGATTGTGTGGGTGGCTGGCTGGCTGGTTGTGTGGGTGGGTGGGTTGTGTGGGTGGGTTGTGTGGGTGGCTGGCTGGTTGTGTGGCTGGCTGGCTGGTTGTGTGGCTGGCTGGTTGTGTGGGTGGGTGGGTTGTGTGGGTGGCTGGCTGGTTGTGTGGGTGGCTGGCTGGCTGGTTGTGTGGGTGGGTGGGTTGTGTGGGTGGCTGGCTGGTTGTGTGGCTGGCTGGTTGTGTGGGTTGCTGCCTGTGTGGTGGGTTGCTGGGTTGGTGTGTGGCTAGCTGGTTGTGTGTGTGTGTGTGTGTGTGTGGCCTAGGGCTCCATCAGTGTAATAAAGGCCAGACAGGCCTTCGGACAAAGAGCACTTTACAGAATTAAACTGCAGGAAAAATCATTCTGGACGCTCAGAGACCGATTGATTGGAAAACTCCATTATTACCAGAATGAGCTGGTAAACAGAGATAATAGTTTAACATGTACATACACAAGGTATTTGTCCAACACTTCTTCAGAGATATACACATATTAGAGACTGCATTAAAGCAATCACCATTGGTTGAGGAGAAAGATAAGAGACATGGGGTTTAGCTACTATGGGAGAAAACACTATACAGGGAAGAGGCTTTTAAACGAATCATAAGTGTTCCATTAAATATGGTGTAATACACACTATTGGCCATTGGGTGGCACTGTTGCAACATGTAACATGACAAGACAAAATCATCAACATGTATAAGTCTGTTTAGACACACAACACTTACTGCAACATTTAAAACACACATTTATAATGTATACAAACAGTGCAAACAGAGCAAAACACAAAACACCCATTTGTAATAGGTAAATATAGGATGTGTTATGTGCATATGTAATGGGTAAAGTTAGTATTATAGAGCGTCTCATATCGCATGGTTAGTATTATAGAGCATCTCATATCGCATGGTTAGTGTTATAGAGCGTCTCATATCGCATGGTTAGTATTATAGAGCATCTCATATCGCATGGTTAGTATTATAGAGCGTCTCATATCGCATGGTTAGTATTATAGAGCATCTCATATTGCATGGTTGGTATTATAGAGCATCTCATATTGCATGGTTAGTATTATAGAGCATCTCATATCGCATGGTTAGTATTATAGAGCGTCTCATATCGCATGGTTAGTATTATAGAGCATCTCATATTGCACGGTTAGTATTATAGAGCATCTCATATTGCACGGTTAGTATTATAGAGCATCTCATATTGTATGGTTAGTATTATAGAGCATCTCATATTGTATGGTTAGTATTATAGAGCATCTCATATTGTATGGTTAGTATTATAGAGCATCTCATATTGCACGGTTAGTATTATAGAGCATCTCATATTGCACGGTTAGTATTATAGAGCATCTCATATTGCACGGTTAGTATTATAGAGCATCTCATATTGCACGGTTAGTATTATAGAGCATCTCATATTGCACGGTTAGTATTATAGAGCATCTCATATTGCACGGTTAGTATTATAGAGCATCTCATATTGCACGGTTAGTATTATAGAGCATCTCATATTGTATGGTTAGTATTATAGAGCATCTCATATTGCATGGTTAGTTTTATAGAGCATCTCATATTGCATGGTTAGTATTATAGAGCATCTCATATTGCATGGTTAGTATTATAGAGCATCTCATATTGCATGGTTAGTATTATAGAGCATCTCATATTGCACGGTTAGTATTATAGAGCATCTCATATTGCACGGTTAGTATTATAGAGCATCTCATATTGTATGGTTAGTATTATAAAACCAAACAGGAAATCGTGATAACGTGGAAGTGTTTCTGCACCATGTGTTCAGTAGCTGTTAACTACGCTGAAATCAACACACACTTGACAGACAGTATTGACAGTATTGACAAAGCAACATCTGTACTTGGAGTTGGACGGCACCATTATAAACATGCTGCGCTGCTTTTTCTTCTCTGCGTCTGCAATCAATTGATTTGTGCCAAGATGTGCCGGGAAAAGATGTCTCATATGGAAGATCTTAAACTGTGGTAAATAATGCATTGATAAAAAGGTTTAAGAACGAATGAATGACAGCCCATGAGATAAATGCTCTGATAATTAATGAATGTGGTGAGATGGTGTCTCTAGACTGGAGTATTTTAATAACCGAGATACAAAACACTTCAGGGACAAACTCAATACGTTTTTAAACATTGTACTTTTGCTATAGGGGAAAGTGATTTAAACAGGCACGTCTACACCGAGAGTTTGCTTTTAGGAAGCAGATAGACATGTCTAGTCAGGTGGTCGTGTAGAAATGCCTCGGCTATGTGAGATGATGTAGACCATAATACTGTCTGTATTTAATCAAAACGCCAAGGTGTGCAAATAGCCTGGACAGCCCTACTTTATCCATCTATTCACTACTGTGTGCTCAAGTTGTCTATAAAGTCAAATGTTATCAAACCATTATGAGAATCACTAACATGAATCCAAACATCCTGTCATCTCTAGGCATAATTATGACATATTTTTTACAAACAACCTTCTTGCTCAAATTTGTTTGAGTTAAGTCGTCATTGTATTTATACTTATTGACTTTTCAGGTTAGATAGAAATGTAAAAACAACTTTGGAATGTGAACATGAAGTGGATGTAAATAAGCTATAAACATGACAGTGTAAAATATACCTATATAATTAAACGTTATGACCTTTAACCTCTCTATACACACTGGCTAACTAACATGTGCCCTAAAGCTATGTGAGTTATGGTTTGATTTGAGATTATGTAAAAAGGCTTAAGTCTGCCCAACACATCCCACATGTGTTCCCTGAATAAAACAATTCTGTAATGAATAAAAAATGTAAATGTTTCTCTAATCCATCAGAAAGCCTACATAATTAGCAGTGCAGGCACAGCAATATCTAACCCTGTCGTATATGACATCGTGGTTTCTTAATGATCTTACTGTTCTGAGAATGAGGAAATATCAACCAAAAGCTGTTAACATACACTTTATGTCCATCCAGCCAAAAAAGCATTTGTGAGGTCAGGCACTGATGTTGAAGGAGGTCTGGTTCACAATCGCTCTAATTCAACCATTTATTTCACTCAACTTTGTGCACAGGGGCAGAGTATTGCTGGAACAGGAAATGACCTTCCCCAAACTGTTCCCCAAATGTCTAAAATGTAATTGTATCCTGTGTAATTAGGACGATCCTGCAATTTAACCAAGGGGCCTAGCCTAAACTCTAAAAAACAGCCCCAGACACGTATCCCTCCTCCACAGAACCCTGCAGTAGGCCATATGCATTCCTGAAGGTAGGTTTGTCCATCAGACTCCCAGATGGTGAAGCTTCACTGCAGAAAGTGTCCACCACTCTAGAGCCTGGCTCATGCTCATGTTGATGTGAGGCTTGTGTACCTTCTGCTCAGCCATGGAAAACCATTTTGTGCAGCTGTTCTTGTGCGGATATTGCTTCCAGAGACAGTTTGGAAATCTGTGGTGATGCAACAGATGACAAGCGATGTTTACGCGCTACCTGCTTCCACATTTGGCAGTCTCGCTCTGTGGATTTGTGTGGTTGACGGCTTCCAGTTGAGCTGTTGTTGCCCTAGATGCTTCCACTTCACAATTATAACACATACAGTTGAAAAGGGCAGATCTAGTAGAGCAGAAATGTCACTGACTTGTAGCAAAGTGGCATCTTATAACGGTTATGTTTAATGTCACGGAGAGCTGCAATACTCCCCACTGTCCTGCTTATGTTTGTCAATGGAGATTCCACGTCTACGTTTTTAGGTAATTGTTCTAGCCGGTTCCATTTCTACCTTTAACGTGTCCTTGACCTGTATAAACATACTGCTTTTGTGGCCCAGATAAACCATGAAGGAAGAACTTCTGGACGGGAGCCAATCTACACACACTTGTTGTGCCAATGCTACTCCACCTCCACTGATGTTAGTCTCCTCTGCATCAGAAAAACCCAGTGGAAACCAGAGTTGTAGAGATGACTAAACCTTCTCACTAGTCTTAATGGCCAACGTGTCCCGCCTTATTGGTCTCAGGAAACAATGGCATGGTAAGATTTACAAACGGTTTTATTGACAATGGCAGAGTGATTGTATTGAGATAATGCATTCAGTGAGATTTCTTAGTACAGCACCACCCATTATAGAACCATGATACACAGTGTGTCAAATATTTCTCTTGCAATAAATCTGCCAATTTCCGTCTGTGATTATATTAAAGATGTTGTGATCTTTTGTACCCTGTGATAACTGACCAGTGATAGTATCCAATAGGGTACTAGTGAGTTCATTGCATTATAGTAACTGAGTGAATTAATTGTGTTTACTGCATGCTTGAATTAGTCCAATTAATGAATGTCTCTTCCTAGAGTATTCGATTACTGGGACCTCACCATTAGTCATGTAGAAGTCTTCGTTTCTCTGTTAGCCTGCAGTTTATCAGACTCACACTTCGGCTTAGGAGGTCAGGATGGGCTGACGATGCTACTTTTAGTTCACTGTTTTTCCTTCAGTGTGTTTGACAGTACAGCTTTTCTCAAATCCACATACCTTGGTGCCATGCTGGGTGTCCAAGATGCTCTGCCAGTGGGTTATTACAATGGTTCTGCTGCTACTGGACTCAATGTGACTGTGATCAATACAGTCCTGTGGTTCTCCTCTGTAGGGACAAACCAGATCAATACAGTCCTGTGGTTCTACTCTCTAGAGACAAACCACATCAATACAGTCCTGTGGTTCTCCTCTGTAGGGACAAACCAGATCAATACAGTCCTGTGGTTCTCTGTAGGGACAAACCACATCAATACAGTCCTGTGGTTCTCCTCTGTAGAGACAAACCAGATCAATACAGTCCTGTGGTTCTCCTCTGTAGAGACAAACCACATCAATACAGTCCTGTGGTTCTCCTCTGTAGGGACAAACCAGATCAATACAGTCCTGTGGTTCTCTGTAGGGACAAACCACATCAATACAGTCCTGTGGTTCTCCTCTGTAGAGACAAACCAGATCAATACAGTCCTGTGGTTCTCCTCTGTAGAGACAAACCAGATCAATACAGTCCTGTGGTTCTCCTCTGTAGGAACAAACCAGATCAATACAGTCCTGTGGTTCTCTGTAGGGACAAACCACATCAATACAGTCCTGTGGTTCTCTGTAGGGACAAACCACATCATTACAGTCCTGTGGTTCTACTCTGTAGAGACAAACCAGATCAATACAGTCCTGTGGTTCTCCTCTCTAGAGACAGACCACATCAATACAGTCCTGTGGTTCTCCTCTGTAGAGACAAACCAGATCAATACAGTCCTGTGGTTCTCCTCTGTAGAGACAAATCAGATCAATACAGTCCTGTGGTTCTCCTGTGTAGAGACAAACCAGATCAATACAGTCCTGTGGTTCTCCTCTGTAGAGACAACCCAGATCAATACAGTCCTGTGGTTCTCCTCTCTAGAGACAAACCAGATCAATACAGTCCTGTGGTTCTCCTCTGTAGAGACAAACCACATCAATACAGTCCTGTGGTTCTCCTCTGTAGAGACAAACCAGATCAATACAGTCCTGTCGTTCTCCTCTGTAGAGACAAACCACATCAATACAGTCCTGTGGTTCTCCTCTGTAGAGACAAACCAGATCAATACAGTCCTGTGGTTCTCCTCTGTAGAGACAAACCAGATCAATACAGTCCTGTGGTTCTCCTCTGTAGGAACAAACCAGATCAATACAGTCCTGTGGTTCTCTGTAGGGACAAACCACATCAATACAGTCCTGTGGTTCTCTGTAGGGACAAACCACATCAATACAGTCCTGTGGTTCTACTCTGTAGAGACAAACCACATCAATACAGTCCTGTGGTTCTCCTCTCTAGAGACAGACCACATCAATACAGTCCTGTGGTTCTCCTCTGTAGAGACAAACCAGATCAATACAGTCCTGTGGTTCTCCTCTGTAGAGACAAATCAGATCAATACAGTCCTGTGGTTCTCCTCTGTAGAGACAAACCAGATCAATACAGTCCTGTGGTTCTCCTCTGTAGAGACAACCCAGATCAATACAGTCCTGTGGTTCTCCTCTCTAGAGACAAACCAGATCAATACAGTCCTGTGGTTCTCCTCTGTAGAGACAAACCACATCAATACAGTCCTGTGGTTCTCCTCTGTAGAGACAAACCAGATCAATACAGTCCTGTCGTTCTCCTCTGTAGAGACAAACCACATCAATACAGTCCTGTGGTTCTCCTCTGTAGAGACAAACCAGATCAATACAGTCCTGTGGTTCTCCTCTGTAGAGACAAACCAGATCAATACAGTCCTGTGGTTCTCCTCTGTAGAGACAAACCAGATCAATATAGTCCTGTGTTTCTCCTCTGTAGAGACAAACCAGATCAATACAGTCCTGTGGTTCTCCTCTCTAGAGACAAACCAGATCAATACAGTCCTGTGGTTCTCCTCTCTAGAGACACATCAATACAGTCCTGTGGTTCTTCCAGCAAATCCTAGTTGAACAGCTGACCTTTATTTGTGATTAATCAGAGTCAATTTACATGATGGCAGGTGTGTAATTACTTCTATTTAACTGGAGTTTGAATGTGATTGGTTAATTCTGAACACAGCCACATCCCCATTTATGGGAGGGTGTGCACATTTATGCTGCCAGGTTAATATTTAAAATCCCCCCCAAAGATTTCAGTTTGTTTTTGAATTGATTTATTCACGTTATAGGTCACATTAAAAATTAAAGAAATTCGCATTGTAAGCAGAAGCAAATAAAACAACACTCTGGGTTAAAACACTGACAGACCAGATGGAACCTTCTGATAAACCAGAGGCTTTGTTTGAGGCACACAGTTAATACACAGAAGGTAGCTGAGTTCTCACCAACATGCCTCCCCTTAAATGTTTAGAACAAAAGACAATGAGTTGGAATTGTATCGAGAGGGTCTTGCAAGTCCACAAAGGACAGAAAGATTTAGCATCCCAATAAGTTTGTGGAACAAAAAGGAGATTTGCAATGAGACAAAAGAAAGTGTCCATCTGGGTAAAGACTCTATCCACATGTGTTTAGCTCTGTTTCATATGTACATTATGAGACTCTATCCACATGTGTTTAGCTCTGTTTCATATGTACATTATGAGACTCTATCCACATGTGTTTAGCTCTGTTTCATATGTACATTATGAGACACTATCCACATGTGTTTAGCTCTGTTTCATAGGGACATTATGAGACTCTATCCACATGTGTTTAGCTCTGTTTCATATGTACATTATGAGACTTTATCCACATGTGTTTAGCTCTGTTTCATATGTACATTATGAGACTCTATCCACATGTGTTTAGCTCTGTTTCATATGGACATTATGAGACTCTATCCACATGTGTTTAGCTCTGTTTCATAGGGACATTATGAGACTCTATCCACATGTGTTTAGCTCTGTTTCATAGGGACATTATGAGACTCTATCCACATGTGTTTAGCTCTGTTTCATAGGGACATTATGAGACTCTATCCACATGTGTTTAGCTCTGTTTCCTGCCATAGGGACATTATGAGACTCTATCCACATGTGTTTAGCTCTGTTTCATATGGACATTATGAGACTCTATCCACATGTGTTTCATAGGGACATTATGAGACTCTATCCACATGTGTTTAGCTCTGTTTCCTGCCATAGGGACATTATGAGACTCTATCCACATGTGTTTAGATCTGTTTCCTGCCATAGGGACATTCTGAGGAATTCAATCAGCAAACAGGCAGTATTTACATTTAATGTGTGTGTGTGTGTGTGTGTGTGTGGTGTGTTTAGTGGTTTAAACTTAAACGCACTGAACACATTTGTACTGCAAAACTGCTACAACGTCTGGCAACCTAAAAAGATACTGCTCCCAATGGAAAAATAAATGTATACACATATTGAGAGAGACAGGAAACAGATACAAAACCAGTGCTCAGGGTTTTTAATAACATAAATAGTAGGTGTGGAAGAGTTAGAGACCAATGGGTAATTCTGTAGTAAAATTCCAGTTGGTAATTCTGGAGTAAAAGTAACCAATGCGGAAGGCCTCATATTGGTTATTCTGGAGTAAAAGTAACCAATGGGGAAGGCCTCATATTGGTTATTCTGGAGTAAAAGTAACCAATGGGGAGGAGTCGAAATATAGTATCTCACAAAATGAGTACACCCCTCACATTTTTCTAAATATTTGATTATATTTCTTCATGTCACAACACTGAAGCAATGACACTTTGCTACAATGTAAAGCAGTGAGTGTACAGCTTTTATAACAGTGTACATTTGCTGTCCCCTCAAATTGACTCAACACATAGCCATTAATGTCTAAACCACTGGCTCAAAAGTAAATACACCCTTAAATGAAAATGTCCAATTTGGGCCCAAAGTGCCAATATTTTGTGTGGCCACCATTATTTTCCAGCACTGCCTTAACCCTCTTGGGCATGGAGTTCACCAGAGCTTCACAGGTTGCCACTGGAGTCCTCTTCCACTCCTCCATGATGACATCACAGAGCTGGTAGATGTTTGAGACCTTGCACTCCTCCATCTTCTGTTTGAGGATGACCCACAGATGCTCAATAGGGTTTAGGTCTGGAGACATGCTTGGCCAGTCCATCACCATGCTTGGCCAGGTCATCATGGATGTGTGTTTGGGGTTGTTATCATGTTGGAATACTGCCCTGTGGCCCAGTCTCTCTGAGGGGAGGGGATCATGCTGCTTCAGTATGTCACAGTACATGTTGGCGTTCAAGGTTCCCTCAATGAACTGCAGCTCCACAGTGCCGGCAGCACTCATGCAGCCCCAGACCATGACGCTCCCACCACCATGCTTGACTGTTGGCCTCCTTGTCTTTGTACTCCTCACCTGGTTGCCACCACACACGCATGATCCCATCTGAATATGTGCACTCAACGTCTCTGGTGGACCATGGCGAGGCGTGTTCTGAGTGGAACCTGTCGTGTTAAACCGCTGTTTGGTCGTGGTCACTGTGCTGAGCTTCCTCATTCATTAAAGGTGAAGGGTTTGATCATTTCAGTGTTCAATGAGATCTCTGCTGCCCTCAATGCTAAGTGCATTTCAGATCAACAAACGTTCATTTAACTGAAATGGAAGAACACTGAAATGGAAGATCACTGAAATGGAAGATCTGTCATTTGAGGAGTGAAATCCCTGGGATATTCATGCTTATTAAATTCTGATTGTTTTCCCAGTTTGCCAGGCAGGACTGGGTCAGATAGCAAACAGTAGAGCACTCTATTAGGCATTGACCTGAAGCCTGGTCCTCTCTTGGTCTGTTCTGGATTTCTGACTCTGTATCACGCCTGGCTGAAGATCCGGGAGAGTGACATTTTAGCAAAGGCCTTAGGCGCCGGGTCAACAAGAGAACCCCTAACGCCAGGAGTGATGACCGAACAAACAAGGAGGAGAATGTCAGGGAGAACTGCGGAGCACCACACAGAGCCCAAGTGCATTGTGGGATAGATGGTCTCCAGTGCTCTCATGTCAGTCCACCCACACTGCCTGTCTCTACACAGTGCAATATATACTGTTCTGTATGACGCCCCATATATACTGTTCTATATGACGCCCCATATATACTGTTCAATATGACGCCCCATATATACTGTTCCAAATGACGCCCCATATATACTGTTCTGTATGACGCACCATATATACTGTTCTGTATGCCGCCCCATATATACTGTTCAATATGACGCCCCATATATACTGTTCCATATGACGCCCCATATATACTGTTCTATATGACGCCCCATATATACTGTTCCATATGACGCCCCATATATACTGTTCCATATGACTGTTCCATATGACCCCCATATATACTGTTCTGCATGACGCCCCATATATACTGTTCTGTATGACGTACCATATATACTGTTCCATATGACGCCCCAAATATACTGTTCTGTATGACGCCCCATATATACTGTTCCATATGACGCCCCATATATACTGTTCTGTATGACGCCCCATATATACTGTTCTGTATGACGTACCATATATACTGTTCCATATGACGCCCCATATATACTGTTCCATATGACGCCCCATATATACTGTTCCATAAGACGCCCCATATATACTGTTCTGTATGACGCCCCATATATACTGTTCTGTATGACGCCCCATATATACTGTTCTGTATGACGCCCCATATATACTGTTCTGTATGACGTACCATATATACTGTTCCATATGACGCCCCAAATATACTGTTCTGTATGACGCCCCATATATACTGTTCCATATGACGCCCCATATATACTGTTCTGTATGACGCCCCATATATACTGTTCTGTATGACGTACCATATATACTGTTCCATATGACGCCCCATATATACTGTTCCATATGACGCCCCATATATACTGTTCTGTATGACGCCCCATATATACTGTTCTGTATGACGCCCCATATATACTGTTCCATATGACGCCCCATATATACTGTTCTGTATGACGCCCCATATATACTGTTCTGTATGACGTACCATATATACTGTTCCATATGACGCCCCAAATATACTGTTCTGTATGACGCCCCATATATACTGTTCCATATGACGCCCCATATATACTGTTCTGTATGACGCCCCATATATACTGTTCTGTATGACGCCCCATATATACTGTTCCATATGACGCCCCATATATACTGTTCCGTATGACGCCCCATATATACTGTTCCATATGACGCCCCATATAACAGTATATGTTCTCTATGACGCCCCATATATACTGTTCTGTATGATGCCCCATATATACTGTTCTGTATGACGCCCCATATATACTGTTCTCTATGACGCCCCATATATACTGTTCTATATGACGCCCCATATATACTGTTCTCTATGACGCCCCATATATACTGTTCTGTATGATGCCCCATATATACTGTTCTGTATGACGCCCCATATATACTGTTCTCTATGACGCCCCATATATACTGTTCCATATGACGCCCCATATATACTGTTCCATATGACGCCCCATATATACTGTTCCATATGACGCCCCATATATACTGTTCTCTATGACGCCCCATATATACTGTTCCATATGACGCCCCATATATACTGTTCTGTATGACGCCCCATATATACTGTTCTGTATGACGTACCATATATACTGTTCCATATGACGCCCCAAATATACTGTTCTGTATGACGCCCCATATATACTGTTCCATATGACGCCCCATATATACTGTTCTGTATGACGCCCCATATATACTGTTCCATATGACGCCCCATATATACTGTTCTGTATGACGCCCCATGAAGCCCCATATATACTGTTCTGTATGACGCCCCATATATACTGTTCTGTATGGCGCCCCATATATACTGTTCTCTATGACGCCACATATATACTGTTCCATATGACGCCCCACATATACTGTTCTCTATGACGCCCCATATATACTGTTGCATATGACGCCCCATATATACTGTTCCATATGACGCCCCATATATACTGTTCTGTATGACGCCCCATATATACTGTTCCATATGACGCCCCATATATACTGTTCCGTATGACGCCCCATATATACTGTTCCATATGACGCCCCATATATACTGTTCTCTATGACGCCCCATATATACTGTTCTGTATGATGCCCCATATATACTGTTCTGTATGACGCCCCATATATACTGTTCTCTATGACGCCCCATATATACTGTTCTATATGACGCCCCATATATACTGTTCTCTATGACGCCCCATATATACTGTTCTGTATGATGCCCCATATATACTGTTCTGTATGACGCCCCATATAAACTGTTCTCTATGACGCCCCATATATACTGTTCCATATGACGCCCCATATATACTGGTCTATATGACGCCCCATATATACTGTTCCATATGACGCCCCATATATACTGTTCCATATGACGCCCCATATATACTGTTCTGTATGACGCCCCATATATACTGTTCTATATGACGCCCCAAATATACTGTTCCATATGACGCCCCATATATACTGTTCTATATGACGCCCCATATATACTGTTCCATATGACGCCCCATATATACTGTTCTATATGACGCCCCATATATACTGTTCTGTATGACGCCCCATTTATACTGTTCCATATGACGCCCCATATATACTGTTCTGTATGACGCCCCATGAAGCCCCATATATACTGTTCTGTATGACGCCCCATATATACTGTTCTCTATGACGCCCCATATATACTGTTCTGTATGACGCCCCATATATACTGTTCCATATGACGCCCCATATATACTGTTCTGTATGACGCCCCATGAAGCCCCATATATACTGTTCTGTAAGCCCCATATATACTGTTCTGTATGACGCCCCATATATACTGTTCTGTATGATGCCCCATATATACTGTTCTGTATGACGCCCCATGAAGCCCCATATATACTGTTCTGTATGACGCCCCATATATACTGTTCTCTATGACGCCCCATATATACTGTTCTGTATGACGCCCCATATATACTGTTCCATATGACGCCCCATATATACTGTTCTGTATGACGCCCCATGAAGCCCCATATATACTGTTCTGTATGACGCCCCATATATACTGTTCTGTATGACGCCCCATATATACTGTTCTGTATGATGCCCCATATATACTGTTCTGTATGACGCCCCATATATACTGTTCTCTATGACGCCCCATATATACTGTTCCATATGACGCCCCATATATACTGTTCCATATGACGCCCCATATATACTGTTCTGTATGACGCCCCATATATACTGTTCCATATGACGCCCCATATATACTGTTCCATATGACGCCCCATATATACTGTTCCATATGTTCTGTATGCCCCATATATACTGTTCTCTATGACGCCCCATATATACTGTTCTGTATGATGCCCCATATATACTGTTCTGTATGACGCCCCATATATACTGTTCTGTATGATGCCCCATATATACTGTTCTGTATGACGCCCCATATATACTGTTCTCTATGACGCCCCATATATACTGTTCTATATGACGCCCCATATATACTGTTCTCTATGACGCCCCATATATACTGTTCTGTATGATGCCCCATATATACTGTTCTGTATGACGCCCCATATATACTGTTCTCTATGACGCCCCATATATACTGTTCCATATGACGCCCCATATATACTGTTCCATATGACGCCCCATATATACTGTTCTCTATGACGCCCCATATATACTGTTCCATATGACGCCCCATATATACTGTTCCATATGACGCCCCATATATACTGTTCTGTATGACGCCCCATATAATACTGTTCCATATGACGCCCCATATATACTGTTCTGTAAGACGCCCCATATATACTGTTCCATATAACGCACCATATATACTGTTCTCTATGACGCCCCATATATACTGTTCCATATGACGCCCCATATATACTGTTCCATATGACGCCCCATATATACTGTTCTGTATGAAGCCCCATATATACTGTTCTGTATGACGCCCCATATATACTGTTCCATATGACGCCCCATATATACAGTTCTGTATGACGCCCCATATATACTGTTCTATTTGACGGCCCATATATACTGTTCTGTGTGACGCCCCATCTATACTGTTCCATATGACGCCCATGTTAACGCATTTACTAAACGTTTCTTAATTTGGTTTGTTAAATTATATTTAAGAACTGTATGGGCGTTGGCATTGTCTGATGCAATGGTCTACAGTTCATCAGTTCTGATAGTCCATCACTGGTTTTAGCCCAATCAGCTGCTGAAGCACCTAAGCCACATGACCTTTTCCCTCATTCCTCTCACCCCCTAAAGCAGTGGATTCTGACATTTCCAGAGCCACGACTCAAGAAGCGTGCTCAGCTCTTTATTTCATTGGCAGTCTTTGTGATATTTGGGTAAGAAATGTGCATGCCTTGATCTTTATCTGGGCAAATAACCCCCACACACACGCGCACGCACACACAGACGTACACACACCCCTTAGAACAATAATTGGCATTTCAATAGACTCCTGTGTAAAATTATTACTGCAAATGCAGTCGAGAAATTATGACTAGCTAATATTATGGTTGTAAACAAGCCATCTAATCTTTCATGGTAAGAGCTGGTTGAGATGTGACCTGCCACTAGATGGCAGTATTAGATGTTCCAGTTCTACAGTCTGTGGTTGTGTGCCAGCTTCCTGCTCTATATTTATGTGAATGAGTGCCATGGTTACTTGCTTATCGTGCTCATTATTCTGTACAGCACAAAGTAAAGTTCTACACATTCAGCTGATGTGAAGTACTGGCTGCATTTATTCAGTTGGGCTAAGGTCAAAAACATATGCAATCAGCAAGCTGCCTACACAAGAACAACATGAAAACCGTTCAACTGTTTGTTCCTAAAAACACAACACATATCTTTATACAACACGTATAAACTGGAAACCAATGACACTCACGTCATGTGAATAAGTCCACTGATGTTTATCAAGATGTATGTAGCCTTCAATCAGAAATGACAGGTAGGTTACAGTGATTGATACATTTACTGTGATGAATAAAGCTTAAAACCTAGTGGTTGTGATGAGGTCATTTGAGAGATAACCCGACTATATTCTGAAAGTTCGATTATCGAATGTTGGATCTCTCACCTTCCGGGAGGGTAAGATAATTAACCCCGGAACAGCCTCGAACATGAGTTTGAAATGTTGGGATTTCAGCAGACTAAGTCCTTGGACCCTAGGGGCCAGCTTTACTAAACATGTTCACCAGGTACAATATGTCCGCTGGTTTGGATTACACCTGCAGTCCTTGAATCTTATTATTAGGAAAACCGATACTTGAATATCCCTCAATAATCCCACAAACATCCAGCTTGGGTTTGAGCAAAACATCAAAGCAGGAAGCATTGATACGACCAAACAACTGCATTTTCATTAGGAAATATAGTTCCCTAGCAACAGCATGGCAACAACAGCATGTCTGGCACGCAGAATCATTTGGAGTTTACATTGTATGTTTTGTATTACTAGTTTCGATATAAACAATCCCAAATGTAATGAATGATATTAACATGTGTACTTTTTGATAAAAATAAATGAATTATACATATTATAGCATAGTAAAATAAATAAATAAATAAAATAATATAGTACAGTAAGTACATGACGCTAGTTCATATTCAACATGAATGCAAAGCATTATAACCTCCTCTCTAATATGTTGTTAGTCTAAACACTCACATTCAAATAGAATAATCTAGAACACTACTCTAGTCTAAACACTCACATTCAAATAGAATAATCTAGAACACTACTCTAGTCTTAACACTGCCATTCAAATATAATAATCTAGAACACTACTCTAGTCCAAACACTTCCATTCAAATAGAATAATCTAGAACACTACTCTAGTCTAAACACTGCCATTCAAATAGAATAATCTAGAACACTACTCTAGTCTAAACACTGTCATTCAAATAGAATAATTTAGAACACTAGTCTAAACACTGCCATTCAAATAGAATAATCTAGAACACTAGTCTACTCTAAACACTCACATTCAAATAGAATAGAATTAAAATGCAACATGTGGGACTGCTTCACAAAGCATGGGGTGAAGTCTCCTAAGAATCCCTCAACAAATTACAGCTAGAATGCCAAAGGGCAGGGCTGTAATTACTGCAAATGGAGGATTCTTTGTCATCTGGACAAAGAATTAGAGAAACTAGAAGTAATAATATATGACTTGTTGATGTGTGTCATCTGGACAATGATGTAATGAAAGACTGCTCCAACATCTCTTGGCCAGTGAGATTAATTTCTCTGTTGCATTCCAGTCCAGACCGACATTTCTATCAGTTAACCTTTTAATTGTTGATAGGTACCAGCGTCTCCAGCAATATTAGCAGTCAGGTTTGACAAATATGGTATGGAATAACTAACATATTGTATAATGAAAAAATTACTTTCCATGTGTCCCTAAATCATTCACATAACAAATTTGCTGTCAGCAATTCCAACAATTTAATTAATAAACAAATAAAAATGGTTAATGGTTATGTCATGAGCCATGTCTAGTTCATTGGTTTACACAGAAACACAATGCTATCCAGTCATATAGGTTTACACAGAAACACAATGCTATCCAGTCATATAGGTTTACACAGAAACACAATGCTATCCAGTCATATAGGTTTACACAGAAACACAATGCTATCCAGTCATATAGGTTTACACAGAAACACAATGCTATCCAGTCATATAGGTTTACACAGAAACACAATGCTACCCAGTCAAATAGGTTTACACAAAAACACAATGCTATCCAGTCATATAGGTTTACACAGAAACACAATGCTATTCAGTCATATAGGTTTACACAGAAACACAATGCTATCCAGTCATATAGGTTTACACAGAAACACAATGCTATCCAGTCAAATAGGTTTACACAGAAACACAATGCTATCCAGTCATATAGGTTTACACAGAAACACAATGCTATCCAGTCATATAGGTTTACACAGAAACACAATGCTATCCAGTCATATAGGTTTACACAGAAACACAATGCTATCCAGTCATATAGGTTTACACAGAAACACAATGCTATCCAGTCACAGAAACACAATGCTATCCAGTCATATAGGTTTACACAGAAACACAATGCTATCCAGTCATATAGGTTTACACAGAAACACAATGCTATCCAGTCATATAGGTTTACACAGAAACACAATGCTATCCAGTCATATAGGTTTACACAGAAACACAATGCTATCCAGTCATATAGGTTTACACAGAAACACAATGCTATCCAGTCATATAGGTTTACACAGAAACACAATGCTATCCAGTCATATATGTTTACACAGAAACACAATGCTATCCAGTCATATAGGTTTACACACAGGGCCTGAAGTTAACGTTTTTGGCCACCAGCCACTGTGGCAGGTGGATTTTGAAATCTACCTGCCACAGTGTTTTTTTTACCAGGCGAAATGTTTTGTGCCTAAAATAAAGGTGAATGAATAAGAAAATGCATAAGAATGGTTCTTGAACTTGTACAGAATACACATTAAAGTGCTGTCGAGTTATTAACCAACTTAACCAATCTCATTTATGACTAGATCAACATAATGACTTACAACTGTATCTGACCTGGTGTGGCAGGCGTTTAGAATAGAAAATAACAAATATAAACAGCCAATCATCTCACTGAAGGTCTAATTTATTTAGTTAACACCTGCAAGTTAACTGCAATCCATAAGTCACTTTAAATTTTACATTAACAATAAACATTTACATCAAAATACTATTTTTAAGTTTGTACTAGGGTTGCACGATATTGACAAAATGTGATATTGCGATATTGATCATGAATATTGCGATATCGATATTAATTTCGATATTATTACATTTATGTAAAAACACACAAGTTATGGGAAAATGCCTCAAAATTGATTAATATGTATAAACAAAATCGATTGTGGCGTTTGCAGTCATCCTATAGTGGCATGTGTGGTTTTTAAGATGGGAAAATAGATTGCTTGTAATTCCTCTTGGCCGGTGTATCACCATACCGCAGGGTTTGCAGAGTACAACAGATTGAGCGACATTAGTTTGCTGAAACTTTTCTTAAACTTCTCTAACTCGCTTTTTCTCGCTTTGTCCGGGGGTCTCTATTTCTCTTCACTCACGTAGTCGGAGTTAACACATACGTCACGTGTTCCATAGGGTCTGTACGTTTAGTGGACCCGTGTCTCACGTGTTCCATAGGGTCTGTTTTAGTGGACCCGTGCGCTCACACATACGTCACCTGTTCCATAGGGTGTGTACTTTAGTGGACCCGTGCGCTTACGTCACGTGTTCGATAGGGTCTGTACGTTTAGTGGACCCGTGCGCTCACACATACGTCACCTGTTCCATAGGGTCTGTACGTTTAGTGGACCCGTGCGCTCACACATACGTCACCTGTTCCATAGGGTCTGTACGTTTAGTGGACCCGTCCATACGTCACGTGTTCCATAGGGTGTGTACGTTTAGTGGACCCGTGCGCTCACACATACGTCACGTGTTCCATAGGGTCTGTACGTTTAGTGGACCCGTGCGCTCACACATACGTCACGTGTTCCATAGGGTCTGTACGTTTAGTGGACCCGTGCGCTCACACATACGTCACCTGTTCCATAGGGTGTGTACGTTTAGTGGACCCGTGCGCTCACACATACGTCACGTGTTCCATAGGGTCTGTACGTTTAGTGGACCCGTTTGCTCACACATACGTCACCTGTTCCATAGGGTGTGTTCGTTTAGTGGACCCGTTTGCTGTCACTTGCATGTGACAGGGGAACTGGCCAATTAAACGTGTTTATTATATATAGTTTTCAATCGTGCGCTTAAATCGAACACAACTAAGCCACAAAGCCAACCGACGCATCTCTCCACAAAACAAATGTATAAATAAATATCGCACTTCTTGCGACATTCTCGATATTGATATTGTGCAACGTGATATTTTATTTTTGGAACCGTCCTCCTCATCCTCTTTTCGTTGCTCTACAGCCGGCAACCTCTTCACGCCAGCATTTTGTCTCGAACGTCCAATAAAATAGCGGGGCTTGCTTAACAAAAACAATAGGCTACGTGATTGGTCAACAACACAACGCTTGCTCGATGTTGTGTTGTCTTATTGGCTACCCGCCAACGTGGCAGGTAGATTGACGGTTTCACCCGATAATCACAAAGTTACCCGCATTTGGGCGGGTGCCAATTTCATGCCGTGTTTACACAGAAACACAATGCTATCACATGTACACATGTATTCACACATGTATTCACATTCACACATGTATTCACACATGTATTCACACATGTTTCACATTCACACATGTATTCACATTCACACATGTATTCACACATGTATTCACACATGTTTCACATTCACACATGTATTCACATTCACACATGTATTCACACATGTATTCACCCATGTATTCACATTCACACATGTATTCACACATGTATTCACACATGTTTCAGATTCACACATGTATTCACACATGTATTCACACATGTATTCACTCATGTATTCACATTCACAACGTATTCACACATGTATTCACACATGTTTTCACACATGTATTCACATTCACACATGTATTCACACAGGTATTCACAAATGTTTCACATTTACACATGTATTCACATTCACACATGTATTCACACATGTATTCACCCATGTATTCACATTCACACATGTATTCACACATGTATTCACCCATGTATTCACACATGTTTCACATTCACTCATATATTCACATTCACACATGTATTCACACATGTATTCACACATGTATTCACTCATGTATTAACATTCACACATGTATTCACACATGTATTCACATTCACACATGTATTCACACATGTATTCACACATGTATTCACACATGTTTCACATTCACACATGTATTCACATTCACACATGTATTAACACATGTATTTACATTCACACATGTATTCACACATGTATTCACACATGTATTCACACATGTATTCACAGATGTATTCACATTCACACATGTATTCACACATGTATTCACATTCACACATGTATTCACACATGTTTTCACACATGTATTCACATTCACACATGTATTCACACATGTATTCACACATGTATTCACACATGTTTCACATTCACACATGTATTCACACATGTATTCACATTCACACATGTATTCACACATGTATTCACATTCACACATGTATTCACACATGTATTCACACATGTATTCACACATGTTTCACATTCACACATGGATTCACACACGTATTCACATTCACAAATGTATTCACACATGTATTCACATTCACACATGTATTCACACACGTATTCACACATGTTTTACATTCACACATGTATTCACATTCACACATGTATTCACACATGTATTCACCCATGTATTCACATTCACACATGTATTCACACATGTATTCACACATGTATTCACACATGTTTCACATTCACACATGTATTTACACATGTATTCACACATCATTCACACATGTATTCACTCATGTATTCACATTCACACATGTATTCACACATGTATTCACATTCACACATGTATTCACACATGTATTCACATTCACACATGTATTCACACATGTTTTCACACATGTATTCACATTCACACATGTATTCACATTCACACATGTATTCACACATGTATTCACAAATGTTTCACATTTACACATGTATTCACATTCACACATGTATTCACACATGTAGTCACCCATGTATTCACATTCACACATGTATTCACACATGTATTCACCCATGTATTCACACATGTTTCACATTCACTCATATATTCACATTCACACATGTATTCACACATGTATTCACACATGTATTCACTCTTGTATTCACATTCACACATGTATTCACACATGTATTCACATTCACACATGTATTCACACATGTATTCACACATGTATTCACACATGTATTCACATATGTTTTCTCCATGCATTAACTTATTTAACAAACAATACTTAACATATACAGTAATGAAGCACAATGGTGAGTTAATTTATTTTATGGAAGACACATTAAAAGGCGAAGCAACCGTTCATTCAGATTGATGTTATTTCACTCTGTTTGCTCTTTCCACACTACGTTTGTCTGAATGGGTGAGTGGTTTTGACCTTTCACCTTGAATAATTGCTCCTTTGAGGAAGCAACTGGGTTCATCTGTATGAGATGATAATGTTCTTCAGATGTCCTTGACCTCCCAGAACACATCTTCATTCCACTACAGCTGCATCCATTTCCAACTCCAGAAAAACATGTATTTTTATGTTGAATCTCTTTAACCCTGTAATCCGCACCTATTGAATAGAATAGGGTAGTAATTCTCTCTAAGTTTGTGATACTAAATAAGTCGTATGACTTGGTGTATACTTATCAGGAAGTTTTACATTTTTATTTTAATCTTTATTTAACCAGGCGAATTAGATATCATGGCTGTTATCTGTGTAAGGGGAGGTGCACAGGTAAAAGCCTCATGACTGTTATCTGTGTAAGGGGAGGTGCACAGGTAAAAGCCTCATGACTGTTATCTGTGTAAGGGGAGGTGCACAGGTAAAAGCCTCATGGCTGTTATCTGTGTAAGGGGAGGTGCACAGGTAAAAGCCTCATGACTGTTATCTGTGTAAGGGGAGGTGCACAGGTAAAAGCCTCATGACTGTTATCTGTGTAAGGGGAGGTGCACAGGTAAAAGCCTCATGACTGTTATCTGTGTAAGGGGAGGTGCACAGGTAAAAGCCTCATGACTGTTATCTGTGTAAGGGGAGGTGCACAGGTAAAAGCCTCATGACTGTTATCTGTGTAAGGGGAGGTGCACAGGTAAAAGCCTCATGACTGTTATCTGTGTAAGGGGAGGTGCACAGGTAAAAGCCTCATGACTGTTATCTGTGTAGGGGAGGTGCACAGGTAAAAGCCTCATGACTGTTATCTGTGTAAGGGGAGGTGCACAGGTAAAAGCCTCATGACTGTTATCTGTGTAAGGGGAGGTGCACAGGTAAAAGCCTCATGACTGTTATCTGTGTAAGGGGAGGTGCACAGGTAAAAGCCACATGACTGTTATCTGTGTAAGGGGAGGTGCACAGGTAAAAGCCTCATGACTGTTATCTGTGTAAGGGGAGGCGCACAGGTAAAAGCCTCATGGCTGTTATCTGTGTAAGGGGAGGTGCACAGGTAAAAGTGCACAGAGTTAGTCCACAGCTGGCCTGCTGGAATACAATATGTTAGACATGAGGAATATAAACAGAGCTAATCTACAATACCAGCCAATATTTATGTCTGATTCTAACCAGGTACTTATAAGATTGTAGCTTGAACCAATTGATTATAACGACTGTTTCTTTCAGCATATAACTATTGACACTCTGGATGGATTCGGCTCCTGAATATCTGATCAGGATCAACTTGTTCCCACTCTCTCCTGTTGATTGATTTCCTCCACGAAAGGTTTGACATTTACATTCTAACATGCTAATGTAAATGGAAGCATTATGTAATTCCTGTATGAATGTAATATAACATGCATTCGTTCTCCTGGTTCTCTCATTTATTCATTTTTTTGTCTAAAAACGCCCTGATTGAGAAGCTGTTGTAACTTTGTGTGAACACATTTTGATTCCTCTTAACACTGTGGTGTTTTTTGCCTGATTCAACCCATTCCAGGCAAACAGCAGGCAATTTGTACCAGTTTAATATTTTAGTCTATGATAGCACTTACCTATCTCACAGGGAAACCATGCTTGCTCAGTTTTGAATAAAGAGCAAACACACCATTAACAAATTACACAGTGTTGCATTAACGCTGACGAACAAAACATGACAAGAAAATGGAAGAAGGACCAGCCTTTCATCGCTTTCCTGCCCAAGGAGATTTAAATAATGTAATGTGTTGGCCCTCTGAACAAACAGGATAATGATGGTGTTTCAGTCGTCCTGACGTTCGTCCAGCACAGCCGAAAGAAAAGAAACAAGTTATTAGTACTCAGAGGTTTCTGAGCGAGGAATCAAGGTACATCAATGTTTCATGCAGTAAATTCATTTTATATTGGAATCACTATCTGCAATCAACAAATCATGATCCCTAACATAATTAGTGGGAAATATTGTAGGTTGTATGATGTTCCAGATGCAATGATGACAAGTGAGTGAATGAATGTCAAGATAAATAAATATGTTTTACCAGCTTTGTTCCACTAATCCATCAAGTTAACAAATAAATAAATTACATATATCTGCATCCAGTATAAAGATAAAACCCAGGTGAAGTCTGAACTGCTGGTGAACATATTATATTAACATAAAACCCCTGTATATTATATGGCTATAATATTTTAACATAAGATAATACACCGTTATTGCATCCAGTAGATGGGTAAAACCCAGGTGAAGTCTGAACTGCTGGTTAACAATAAGCAACAGAGATTATTAGACACAGGTCTCAGTACAGTCATTCAGTTTGTCTATGGGCTCTTAGTTCCTGGTTTAGGTTATAGAGAATAAAAACCTGTCAGTCTGGTCTTCAGCTTTCCCTGACCAGAAGCACCTGCCATCAGTACTGTTCACTGGAGCAGATGGTGTCTAAATGGACAACTTCAGTTTCCACACTGTCTGCTTTCAACAGCCAGTGATGGTTTCCACTGGAAACGTACTGACACACCATCAAAACACAGATGCAGTGGTTACACTGTATGGTTAATAATGTAACAGTGGTTACACTGTATGGTTAATAATGTAACAGTGGTTGCACTGTATGGTTAATAATGTAACAGTGGTTACACTGTATGGTTAATAATGTAACAGTGGTTACACTGTATGGTTAATAATGTAACAGTGGTTACACTGTATGGTTAATAATGTAACAGTGGTTACACTGTATGGTTTATATTGTAACAGTGGTTACACTGTATGGTTAATAATGTAACAGTGGTTACACTGTATGGTTAATAATGTAACAGTGGTTACACTGTATGGTTAATAATGTAACAGTGGTTACACTGTATGGTTAATATTGTTACACTGTATGGTTTATATTGTAACAGTGGTTACACTGTATGGTTTATATTGTAACAGTGGTTACACTGTATGGTTTATATTGTAACAGTGGTTACACTGTATGGTTTACATTGTAACAGTGGTTACACTGTATGGTTTACATTGTAACAGTGGTTACACTGTATGGTTTATATTGTAACAGTGGTTACACTGTATGGTTTATATTGTAACAGTGGTTACACTGTATGGTTTATATTGTAACAGTGGTTACACTGTATGGTTAATATTGTAACAGGGGTTACACTGTATGGTTTATATTGTAACAGTGGTTACACTGTATGGTTAATATTGTAGCAGCGCTTACACTGTATGGTTTATATTGTAACTGTGGTTACACTGTATGGTTAATATTGTAACAGTGGTTACACTGTATGGTTTATATTATAACTGTGCTTACACTGTATGGTTTATATTGTAACATCACTTACACTGTATGGTTTATATTGTAACAGTGGTTACACTGTATGGTTAATATTGTAACAGTGGTTACACTGTATGGTTAATATTGTAACAGTGGTTACACTGTATGGTTTATATTGTAACAGCGGTTACACTGTATGGTTAATATTGTAACAGCGCTTACACTGTATGGTTAATATTGTAACAGTGGTTACACAGTATGGTTAATATTGTAACAGTGGTAACACTGTATGGTTAATATTGTAACAGTGGTTTTACTGTATGATTTATATTGTAACAGGGGTTACACTGTATGGTTTATATTTTAACACATCAGTTAACATTTTCAGCTGGCCCTGTTGTACAAAAACCTGAAATACAACTTGAATCAATTCAGATCTCTAATCTGCACTTTTTAAGAGGAACTTTCTCTGAGTGATATTATGCATTATGTGAAGGAACCACTCAAGTGTGCACCTACCAGAGATAAAACAATTGTCACTTTACAGGTCATCAATATGTTTGGACAAAGTAAAAGTGCTAGATGAGGTTAGGGTAAATGCTCTGAGGGGAGACTTGTGTTTAGGGTTGAAGTGCTGAAAGCACACCAAAAAAACACTTCAAAAGGGCATTTGGTCCTTCACATTCCGCTAGAGGCTTTGCAGAGAAATTGTGTTAGACCCATACTTTGAATTTAAATGAATATTGCATGCGTTGTTTCAAATGTCATCTTCTTTGCATGCCAAGTTTACATTTTCCATTGCATATTTAGCCATGGGAACACATAAGGAGCTTTCAATCAAAAAGGCACCTTCTTCCAGACTTTGTATTAATTATGAAAATGCATTCTGGGCAAGGCCATCCAGATGTCTAGTGGCAATTGGAATTTAAAAGGTTTTTTGCTTGTTATTTTTTACTTCAGAATTGAGGAAATCCCTAAAGCATTTCAGGGGATTGCTTCCACAGTCCAATTAGCATTTTGAGCAATTACAGTAAAGAGGAAGGCCGTGGTAATTTAACAAGCCGGAAACTGAAACATCAGGAGGGTTATGGTGTGGTGTAACAGAGGTGATGAATATTGACTTGACCGTAGAAGGACTTTTATGAGTTAGTGTGAGGACAATAAGCCGTGTTAATAAACAATATCTCCATGGCTTTGTACTCCATCTTGTGCTTCTGAAAATATTGCAGCAGGTCCTGTAATATAGGGCCGGTTTATCTGTAATGCCCCCGCTCTCTGCAGTGTGTGTAATGAGAATATATAATTTTAGAAGAAAGTGCATTTCCTGCCAATATGTGGTCAGTTGGAGACAAATCTGTGTTTTTTGAAGTGTTGAGTTGTGGGTTGAGATACACCGCAGTCCTGTTAACATACCTCTATCAGTAACATACCTCTATCAGTAGCATACCTCTATCAGTAACATACCTCTATCAGTAGCATACCTCTATCAGTAACATACCTCTATCAGTAACATACCTCTATCAGTAACATACCTCTATCAGTAGCATACCTCTATCAGTAACATACC